>SNQN01002771.1:11833-37964 GCA_008642245.1 Bassia scoparia | reverse complement strand
CCAAAATAATTTCAATAGAAAGAGAGAGAAAGAGAGATGACAGAGTGTTGGTTGTTGTTCGGAGTGTTGCGATTCCCGACGACTTCGGTGGCGGCATTGGAGGTGTCATAGGTGGAAGTGGCGGCGGAGGTGGTGAAGGAGGAGGAAGCGATGGTGGTGGCGGCGGTGTGGTGTTGATTTCGGGTTGTTGTGGCGTCGGTGAGTGTGGTGGACTGTGGTGGAGGTCGGTGGACAGTGGTGGTTGGTTGTTGTGTTGTTGTTGCGTTTCATTCTGTTGCAGTTGTGATTGATGTGTTGTGTTGTTGCGTTTCATTCTGTTGCAGTTGTGGTTGCTGCGTTGTGTTGTTTGTTGGATTTCATGCGTCGGTTTCTTATTTGTTGGCGTCGATTTCGGGTTGTTGTGGTGTCGGTGAGTGTGGTGGACAGTGGTCGAGGTCGGTGGACAATGGTGGAGGTCGGTGGACAGTGGTGGAGGTCGGTGGACAGTGGTGGTTGGTTGTTGTGGTTCTTAGTTCACTTTTTTTTTTGTGAAGGATGGTGCTTAATTCACTTCCTCTTTTTTATGAGATTAATTATCTCCCTAAATGTCTTATTATTCATAAAAAGTAGTTCGTATAATTCGTAAAAGTAGCTTTTATAATTCAGAAAATTAATTATAATATTTTATAAAAATAGTTCATATAATTCGTAAAATTAGTTCTAATATTTCAGAAAAGTAATTGTGATATTTCATAAAAGTAGTTCATATATTTTATAAAAGTCGTTCATATAATTCGTAAAAGTACTTCTTATAATTTAGAAAAGTAATAGTGATATTTCATAAAAGTAGTTCATATATTGTAAAATACTTCTTATAATTCAGAATTTTGTTGTTGATTATTTAATTTTTTTAAAAAGTAATTACAAATTTGAGAATAGTAATTCAGTTTTTCCTGAAAAGTAATGTTTTGTGTTTATTGTTGAGTGATTTGTTGTTTTATTATATGTTTAATTTTTTACAATGAGTAATTCATTTTTTTGGAAAAGTAATTCATCACTTCCTTTGTTTTAGGAGATTAATTATCTCCTAAATGTCTTATTATTCATAAAAAGTAGTTGTATAATTCGTAAAAGTAGTTCTTATATTCGTAAAGTAGTTCTTATAATTCGTAAAAGTAGTTCTTATATTCAGAAATAATTGTGATATTTCATAAAAGTAGTTCATATATTCGTAAAAGTATTTCTTATAATTCAGTAAAGTAATTGAGTTTATTTAAAAAGTAATTCCTTGTTATTTTTAAAGGCATGTGTTTTTTCTTAAAGTCATGTGAGGTACTTTTCCTTTTCTTTACGAAGTGTTATTATTTAATGTCATATGACTCTTCAGTTCTCATTTGCTCTCTATTTTTCATTTCTTGTTTTCTCACTCTAAATTTTTTCTCTCTTCTTCTTTCTCTCTCTAAATTTTTTCTCTGCTTGTCTCTCTCCTTTTTTTTGGTTCTCTGTCTTCTTCTTTCACTTCTTCTCTCTTTTCTTTCTGGTTTTAATGTTCTCTTTCTATTCTCTCTTCTTTCTCATTTTCTCTTTTTACTTTTCTTTTTTCCTTTCTTTTGTTTTCTCATTCTCTTTCTACTCTTTAGTAGATCTGAGTTTTGGAATTCAGTTTTCTCTTTCTACTTTTCTAGTAGATCTGAGTCTTGTTGTTTTGTGTTTTTTGTTTGAAAGAAATTATCAATAAGATTTTTAAAATCTGCTGTTGTTTAAAATTCTCATTTCGATTTTGAAGTTAAGATTTCAGAATGCTTTACATACAAGTGCTTTGTTCTTGAAAATTTACATTCAAATGTTTTCTTTGTGTTCCGATTTGAATATGACGAGATTCAGCTAAAATGCTTTGATCTGAAGATTTACAGGTATGTTACATAGAGAAAAGTAATGCTGATATAAATAAAGTAAATGTTAATTTTCTGTTTTTTTAATTAAAGTATTATTTTCTGTTAGATCTGAATTTTTTTATGTCGGATTATTTTAGTTCTATGTTTTTTTGTTTCTTTTTTAAATGAAACAAAAAAGTAGTTGATCTAATTTATAAAAGTAATAAAAGTAAAATAGGAAAAGTAATTTATTTGATGATGAAAATGTTTGTTTGTGCTTTTTGTGTGTTTTTAAATAAGTATTGAAATTAAACATGAAAAGTAATGATTATAGTTGAGCTTGTGTTAAGGTGTTTTTTGTATTCTATTGTACTTTTTTGTTTTAATTATTATACGTGATTTGAAAAAGTAGTTACTTCTGAATTAAAAAGTAATTATAATATAGACAATAAGTAATCATAATTCTTTACTTAATGAAAAGTAATCATAATATGCTTGAAAAGTAATCGTAATATTTTTGAAAAGTAATCCTAATTGCATATTTTTATATAAAGTGTTGTTAGTTTGTTTTTTTTAAAAAGTAATTGGATTAAATATGAAAAGTAATTACTATAGTGATCTGAGCTTTGAGTTTAGTTTGTTGTTGTTTATTTCTACTTTGTTTGTTTAATATATATTCATGGCTTGGAAAAGTAGTTACTACTTAAAATAAAAGTAATCATAATATAACATAAAGTAATCAGAATTGTTTAAAAATGAAAAGTAAAGGTAATATGGATGAAACGTAATCATAAGATTTTTATAAATGAAAAGTAGTTCATATGATCATAAAAGTAGTTCATATATTGTTACATGTCTCTAAGAAATCGTTGATTATGGCTTCTTCATCATTTCATGAACTTCTTTGTTTGCAATATTGTGTTGATGTTCAAAATCTGCATAATTTGTGAGTTATAATGCTGCAAGAGTTTTCAATGTTTCTATTCCATTGTTCTTTGTGTTTCTTCTGTCATTAAAGAATTAGAATCTGCTGTTTCTTGTCTTTGATTTGTTGATTTCATTATTTTTTAAAGAATTTTCACTGTGTTTTTGGAGGTTGCTGGAGTTCTTGTAAATCGACAAAGCTCTGGTGATTGCTTGATCAGAAGCAGTAGATTGCAGGAGAGAGAAAGATTCAGAAGTTGCTGGAGGAGAAGCAGTGAAGTTGCTTGAGGAGAGAGAAAGCTTGAGGAATTGCTTGAGGAGCAGTGTTTGTGAGTTATGGCGGCTGAGTTTTTTTTAAGTGTTTTTTTTTAAATTAGTGTGAGTTGTATAGTATTTATAATGTTTTTTTAGGTAAGTAATTTTAGGTAAGTAATTGTACGGACATAACGGAGTCCGTTATGTCCTTTTGCCAGCCACACAAAAAAATAGGTGTGACTGATTCCACACAAAACGAGCTGTAAAATTAAAAATGTAGTATAGTATGAACTATGAAATATCTCGTTAGTTAAGGAAAATCCAAAATTAATGAAATCAGCATGATGACAACTCATGTCACATATGTTGAAATTCAAAAGGCGTTCTTCCAGAGAGGTGGCTGCTGTTTATAATTTGTTGCATTTCTTTTGGTGATATTTCATATTTGACTCTTTTCTGGTCTTAAGTCAACAAATGTAATTGCCAGTTTTGCCACAAATCCCACAATTATACCAAGTACTCAAACAATACCCTCCAGCCAAAAAAAACTTGGTATGTGATTATGTGAATCACCCAAAAGCAGGAGTTTATTCTTCAGAAAATGGGCCGGGCTGGGCTGGGCGGGGTCTTGTGGGCTTTGGCACAGCCCGGACCATTTCTATTTTAAAATCAAGCTCCGCCCAAATCCAGCCCATTGTACAGCTCTATGCGTGATAGTGTGATACGGTACTTGCGTATGACAAAGGGCATGATCGCTGTTCTGAAGTTCTGATCACCCTAATAACATCAACTATATGGCCAACGACATCACCCTCTGTTCTGCTCAAAAGTCCAAAATCAATGCAAASCATTCCTAAACTGCTCTTTCACTGCCTCAACTGAACACACCCAACACCACTTTCAACTGATACATGATACATCCTTCCTGAAAGAACACAGGTCACACGACAACACTCAAAGTTCTCAATGCATTGCCTTTTTCTACTGAAACTCACACAGGCAGCACAGCCACACAGGCCTTCCATCCTGTTGCTAACTGACAACCCCTTGCACAATTCAAAAATCTAACGATTACACACGGAGCTGTTCAATGTGTAAATATCTCCYACATATTTACTTTAATTTCATAACCAGTAACTCCTAAGAAAATGTTTAGTATCACCAGGCATCAATGGAAAAAAAAGAAAAACCTCGACAAAGATAACAATTAGCATACGAAGTACATTTCATACGGATGAGAAACTTATTTGTTTGCTTGATCACTTGCAACTAAAAAGAGTGCCAAATTGTAAAGTGAGCCTCATGCATATGGAAAAAGCTCAAAAAATGGAAGGATATATTATAAACTAACCAAAATAAACAATTTGATAACTATTCCTTTTCTAAGCTAAGGAGATTTATGGCAGATCTACAATGAAATAACTTATAATTGTTCAAAGCAAAATTGGCAAATAACCAAATCTTCACATTAATGCCAGAGAAGTCGGAACTTTAGGTCTGACCTCCATGAACAAAGAGCAACTTGGGTAGGCCGCTATCTTCAGCATCCTCTGCTGCCTGCTTCCTCGTCAGTTCTGCAAATCAGCAATTAATTACTGCAGACTCAGCTCAAAGCAAACACTTCAGCTCATATCATAATAATTATTACAAGATGCAGCTAATGCCAATCAAAATGAAGCACAAGTTTATCCCACAAAAGCTAATTTTCTGGTCACTTCACATTTCATAATATTTCATATTGTATAGTATGTATATTTGTAACTAAAAGTCTAAAACGGAGAAGCTCAAGATAGATGCAGATATGTACCCAAGGCACGGCATTGTACATCGCAAGGATTTCTCAAAGTGAGCAATGATTAGATTCTATAATGCACTCCGAACAGTCAAAGCCAAGTTGCAAYCAAGCAGCCTACTATAAGCTTATGTAGAAGAAGAAAAAGGTAAGAAAAAATTTACATGCAGAAATATCCTGATGGACTTTAATTTATTACTCTATTAATGTTTTTGTCTGAGTGGTAAATAGTTGAATACTACTCCCTTCGTTACAAAAAATTTGTAACATTTAATTTTTGCACACTTTCAATGCAMTTTACTAAACCTTAATATCTTCCACCACACTATAAAAAAATTACAAAAAAAAAATTATTAAAAAACTAAAATTGATATTTTGAAAAATTACGAATGTAGATGAATCTAACAAGATGTCATATGCATATTTTTTTTCTTATATATCATGAAGATATTAGATAATCATGATTCCAAATTAGTTTGCCCCTCTCGAATATTTCGCCTATAACTTTCAGCATGTCAGCTTTCCTTGAAAACTTTTACTATCCTTGAGAAAACAAGGGTTGTGATTTAAGTACTCTGTAATCTATAGAACATATATTAAAATTTAGCTAACAAGTCAAACATATATTGTCTTTGTTTCACTCATTTCTTTTTCATATACAAACGTACATGAACTTTCAAGCATAACTGAACTAAGCTAACATGTCCAATTTGATAGCTAAACACCACTACCCCTATAACTATRAAATACAACATCCCAACTTCATATTAACTAAATACTTACACCCTTCATCCCTAATTCTTTGCCCCATTTTCCTTTCTTGATTGTACCTATTTCTCTACCCCAACCCACAAGGGGCGATGAAAGAGGGATACAGAGAATATTACCGACTGGAACACAATCCTTAAAGTACATATATTAACAATGGATAGTCTGTTCAGAGTTCAGATAATCAAGATAGATTAAAAATTGGTGATTCATTGTATGGGGGTAGCTTATGTTCTTGCATTGTAAGTTCAGATTATAATATTATTATCAAAGTAGCTGATAGGTAAAAGACCTGTCTTTCAATTCACAAGTAAGGCACATCCTCACTTTTAGAGATTCTATCACCTTATATCTTATGTGATATCAATATAAAGATCATATTTCCAGGAAATACCAATATCGTGACTAACATTATGGCCAGGGAGTAAAGAGCTCACATAATCACATAATAGCTGCCACCAGAATCAAACCAATGATACAACCAAGATGAATAGAAAAAAAACAGCACACTGAGTGAATGAATGTAAACTGCCTCAAATATCCTAGTTAACTCTCCTATCTTTAAGTAATGGTTGCCTAATCTTGAGGTTTAATGTGATTTATCCCATTGGAGCTTCTCTTGAGTTTTAAAAAATGCATTTTAGCAATAGGGCACTACATCGTGAGCATGTCCAAAAAGGTAGAAGAGAGAAGGAAGAACCCAACACATGAAGATGATCAACACAACAAAACTGCCAACTGCACTAGGATGCATACCTCAGTGTTCCTGACACATGGAGTAAATCACTTCATTCAAAACCAACATGATGTACCTGTAAGCACTAGATGAAATTACATGGACTTACAGGTTGGATCATAATCGTAGCATATTCAAYCATATGGAGAAAATAAAGAATTTAAAGTCATGAAAGTGACTTTAAGGTAATACAAATTGAAGATAGAACCAAGGCCAACATGTATACACAACAATAGTTAAAAAAATAAAATAAAAATTATCCCCCCAACACAAAGCATTAGTCCTTAGTGATGCTGATGCCATCTCAAAGATGTGATTGAAATTGAGGCACACCTGAGCTGTAGCTGCAGCTTTATAAGTCCATTATTTGAACCCACTGACAAGCAGAATAGCACATTGCACTAGCAAAGAGAGCCACACTATAGGCCAAACTCATCCATCATATTCTCTGAAGAGGAAAACGTATAGTTTAATTTGACVCAACTTTCAAATCCTATTTCTATACACCTTTACCACCAAATCAGCTTGATACTAACATTAATAACTTCAATGAACAATTTCAAGAGCTAGACTGCTAGACAGGCAGGGCATTTCTAGATATCCTCAAGAGTTAAGGCTCCTCAGAATGACTTGTGCAGCTTAAGAGTCTATTTGGACCATGTAACACCTGTCTCTTATACACATCTAGATGTGTATAAGAGACAGCCTCACAAGCATATCACAAAATTTCCCAATATACTAACATCATAAGTGCTAGTCCAACTCCCTAGTGATTTCTCTGACAAGGCATTTCACTGGGACACTGTTAATAAACACCCAAGGGAGTTAGCTAGTTAACGAAACAGATATATCCTCATAACAGAAAACAAATGCACCAAATTGACACATCAGCATCTCCAGAAGTCCAGCTCCTTCACAATATTACCAATATAACATTGTAACCCCTYGGAAATCCTTGGCTTAGGGCTGCTTAATATAATCTCTCTCCACCTAGCATGATTCTTTCTAACTATATGCCCCACTTAACATTTTACATCCGTCGCCAACTTGAGAGAGAGAGAGAGAGAGAGAGAGAGAGAGAGAGAGAGAGAGAGAAACTTATAAGATAACCTGATAATCGAAATTCACTGTGAGCTGAAAATAATTTATAAGATAACCTGATAATTGGAATTCACTCCCAAGCATCTCCCCACAACAACAGAATCTACTTCAGACCGTATAGTGAATTTCTTCCTATGTCCCAAATTATTATCACTGACTACTTCTTCACCGTTTAGAAGACACAACTTTAACCATTTATGTCCATATTAATTATCGAAACAATATAATAAAACGTTGATATTTGGAAAGTACACATTGAAACAAATCAAACAAAATCCCACATGACTRTGATTTCCCATTTTCCCTTCCATGTATGAAACTACAAGTGGTCTAAGTTATAGTGTAAATAATGTCACAATCAACATTTTTCAAGAAAAATGGTTACAAGAGATAAAAGACAAAACTGCACGACAGACTACCAACTATAACTGGCATAAATTATGTAGACCTTGGGTTCAAAGCATTTCATGAGCCAAAGTGATGCAAATTAATACAGCAAATCATTTTCCTTTGCACTTTCAAGTGCTGTGAATTATTACTACAAAGGTAAAGCTCACTACAATACAGAGAACCAATAAGACATCATATGTTGGCAAGGACAATATCTAGAGGACAATACTTCGTTCTCCTCAGTCCTCTTCTCAACAAATAAAACACAAATTCCTAGAAGTTAATATAACAATTAATAAAAAGTACCAAGAGTGCAGAAGTTCCATCATTATATCATTAGCAATGTCATCAATTCTAATATGTCTACATTAACCAGGAAAAGAATTTGCTTTGAAACTGAGTACCTTGAACAAGCATATTTCAATTTGCCTGGACAATGGTCAAACTATATCAATATTTGTTAACATTCGTACGCTTTTTATCAATTCAAGCGTTCACACAGAAATGGATAAACACTAAAGTCCTAACAGCTCCAGATGCCGCAAAAAAATGACATAGTTAAGCAAGTTTTTCTTTAAAAAAAAAGTAGTGCTATGTGTGACTGATAGTTCAGAGATTAATGGCATCCAGCTCAATGCTTGTAAGCTCCAAAATTTAATCACCACATGGGATGAAAGGAATAAAACAGATAGAAAAAGTACCACAAAAAAGGAACAAATGCCGCTTTAGTCACTTTAAATCAACTAAGCTTTGGCTTGTGCTTCATCAGATGCGATTGCTTCTTGCTCCAATTCTTTCACAGCACCTATGAGACCTCGGGTAATACCAGGAAGATGCAAGCCTTTTTCTTTCATTTGTTCCAATAGCTTCTCTGCTGTTTTCCAGTCCAATTTCTTCAAACAAAGAGATTGGATTATCTTATTGTACTCGTCCACATTAGGTTCAACTCCATAGTCCTTCATCTGGCTCAACAACTTTAAAGCCTTGTCAAACTCTCCAAGATTACAATACCCTCGAATAAGCGAGTGGAAAGTGGCGGGACAAAGCTTAGAATGTTTCTTCTTGGCCATTGACAAGACTTTGCAAGCATCCTCCATCATACCCCCCTTTGTATAACCACTAATTATGACACTATAAGCGTAGACATCAGGCCTTAGCCCTCTACTCTCCATGAGCTTGATCATCTCCTTCGCCTCTTCCAAATCTCCCGCTTTAGAAAGAGAGGTTATGAAAATATTAAACACTGCATTCCCAGGCGGTGGACCCTTCGCTATCATCTCGGCCAACAACTTCTTTGCGCCCTCAATGTCTTCCGTCCTACACAAACCGCGTATGACCCATGTGAACGGGTTGATAGCATGTTTCCGAACATCATCAGGAAAATCATCAAGCATCTCATGTGCTGAGCTCACAGTTTCATCCACCTTTGATAGACAACTTATCAAAAAATTGACAGCCTTCTGAGGAGGATATTTTTTTTGCTCCTTTGCAGCAAGATAGACAGCATGAGCCTCTTTCAACCTATAGCCTTTACAGAATGAAGAGATGATTCCACCAACCTTCTCACTCTCAGGAATCATCCCAGCATCGAGCATTTTACCGCAAACCAACACAGCCCAATCATAGAACGACCGCCTACAAACCGCATTAATAGTAAGATAATACGAGTCCACATTTGGGATACAATCAAATTCCTCAAACTTCTGAAATACCTCAAATGCAGCCTTTCCCTTGCCCAATTTTGAGAACGACGAAATCAACTCATTCAGTATTTCAGCATTAAGAACACCACTCTCTTTCGCACCAATTTCCTTCACCAAATCCCACAACGCATATATATCTTTCCTTTTGGGTTTCTCAGCATTGCAAATAGCATGAGCAAACTCAGATACAACAAAGGTAGTAACTTTAAAATCATTTCTACCCAAACCCCATTTGAAAAACCTAATCAAATGATCCCCAATTAATAACGGAGTTCGAAACAGTCTCAAAACAAACTCCTCATTCAAACTCAAATCCGAACTATCAAAACTAGATTCTAATGACCCATCTGCACTTTCTTGAAGCAAAGACAGCACACGTTCAAATTTCTCAACATCAATACCAGAAACTTGTTCATTAACCCCTTCTAATTCCTTATCATTTAAACTAAATATATCATTATCATCACCATCATTTCCATTAAATTCAGGATTCATTTCCAATTCTTGGGAAGAAGTAGCAACATGGGTATCACCATTTTCGGCTTCTAACTCCTCAGAAGAAGTAGAATCATGGTTTTCGGTCTCAAATTCACTAATTGAAGAAGAATGTGAGAAAAACCTATGATTGTGAAGTGGGGTTTTTGTGGGGTTCTGATTGAAAGATGAACTAGAATAAAATGATGATGATGATGAAATTATGGATTTGTGAATTACCTGAGAATTAGGGTTTTGCGAAGAAAGCAGTTTCCGCCCAAAATTTCTAGTGAAGGAAGACCTTGATGCAATGGATCGCCACATGATGGTTGTCTCTTCCGACGAGTGTGCGGTTGAGCAAATAAGACTTGTAGGGTTTTTGGGATGTTCTTGGTTGAAGAAGTATTGAGTTAACAAAGTGTCTAAAATAGTCAACAAAAATTGAGAACCATGTCTAAATTATCAAATGTTGTTTGAGTAGGAATGTTTCATTGAGTCACTTTTAAAGTTTTAATCACTTTCATGAAGGGGTAATTCTCAACTCAATACWTCKCAATCTTTTTGTTCGAAAATGCAAATGAGCATATTGTTTTTTTTAAACGAGACAAATAAAAGGTTTTATTTATTGAGTAAAGTCAAAYTTCACTTACTATTTGTCAAATTTAACAAAATATTAACTGACATTCGTAGAACCTATGAACTTTATGCATTAATAAAACAGATTTGATTAATTTCGTCTTAAATAATTCCCTTCATCTTAATCAATACGGATCTGTGAGTTCGTGCAAATTCGACATTCTATTGTTTATGCGTAGTTACGTCGACTCGTGTACATYTGTAGTCTTCCCAAATATGACAAAAATCATAAAACCCTGCAAACCATGGTCCGACAGAGATGTAGCGTATATCCATCAACAAAACACCAATGACTTGACCTAAACTCCAACACGAGATTGAGGACACAACCCTTGGTACAACCTGTGTTCCAGCCAGCGCCTGATAGCCACCGAACATAAGACATAGACTCAGTCAAGGTCTCCTCCTAAGAACAAACGAGCAAAGGGAAGAGATCAACAACCCCAGTATTGCAATAAGAAGATACCCAATCTCAAAGGACACCATATTTGAAATTAAAGCAAAAAAACATAAAAAGAGCGAAACTACTCGAGACGAAAAGCAAACAACAAACAGCAACGACATCGGCACAAGTCACAACCCAATCACGACCTTCCAGGAGTTTGACGATCGGAACAAGGAATAAAGGGAGTATCGTAATCGACACCATCCCTCAAACCGTGCCTCGAAAAAACACTAAGGGGAAATACGAATTGAAAGGGACGTCCTCATCAAACCCACAGCACTAGCAAACACGATCAAAGCAAAACGAGGAGGGGGACCCACTGGCGGCAAGGAAGGGCCGCAGCCCAGCCTCGATCGACGAGTCCCCGACGAACTGAAAGTAAGAAAGGGGCCGAGGGAGATGAGGGAACGAGGGAAAACGAACAAACAAAAAAACCCTAAAAAGGGACTCTCAAACCCTACCTCTCTCKMGAGAGAAGGGACTCCACTTCARTGTTGCATCTGACGGCCTTCAAATGAGCATATTGTTAATTAGCSGATCTGATCTTTATTTTCAAATTAGTTGAACAAAAACTACCAAAAGTTAAAAAAGAAATAATGGTAGAGGTGGTTTGGTTGCATCTCAATTCCCTTTGAATTTCAATTTCCTCGGATATTCGAAGTTTTAGGTAGAGACATGAACCGGATCGGATTGAAACGAGACGAGTGTAACAAGTCCATGATCCGATTCATGATCTCAGTGCACGACCAGACACTGGGGTCCCCAAATCATGGAGTACTTCGCCCTTACCCTTGTCCCCAAATCCATGATCTTAGTGCATGACCAGACACTGGAGTCCTTCGCCTTGCATTATGACTTGACAAGGCTTAAAACAGGTTCCGCAGCTCCTGAAAAGAGTACGGTGGTGACTTCCTCTATTTGATTTCAAGTATCCACAGTCCCCAATACCAAGCATACTCACAATATGCAAATAAAAAAGAATTTAATTCTTCACAAAATAAGGTCTCACCGAGACTATACCCAGYGGGGTAGAGTGATCGGGAAAAYCGGCTCGGGGATTCCCTGACTCCTGTACAACAGTGTTTGGAGAGATTTTGCAAAGCCTCGAGTGAAAAGGTCAATTATAAAAAATCTCAAGTAATTTTAGCAAAAATAACCCTTATGAGGTACATTCTAATATTTGCAATATCTTAATATCACGAGCGTGAGGATCGATCTTTTTATTTTATTTTTGTATGCCCTCTATTCATGGAAGAGTCACTACAAGTATGTTTTCTCAGCTAATTGAGAAAGTTGATTGAAGGTTGTTTGGCTGGAAGTCTAAGTTTTTATCRTTAGTCAGGAGGTCAACTTTGGTTCAATCTACCCTCCATTCCTTCTTATTCCATGYAAACAATGAAAATCCCATGTAAAGTATGTGTTGAAATTGATCGCAGGACTCGTGAATTCATTTTGGGGTGAACATGATGATAACAGGAGGGTTCACCTGATATCGTGGGAAACCCTACAACAACTAAAGACTAAGGATGGATTGGGTTTCAAGTCCATGAGACAGAGTAACATTGCGTTCCTAGCCAAGATTGGATGGGGGATGCTAACTAAACCTACTTATGTATGGTCTAGGGTGGTACGAAGTGCGAAAATCAAATCCATTTTTCCTACGGCCTGGTCTGCAAAGTGCCAAAATCGAATCCATTTTTTCCTACGGTTAGTCATGCATGAACATATTCTATGTAATGCCACCAGATTTTGTCGTCATATGACTGATGATGCAAGCTACCCTCTTTTTTCATGATAAAATTAAATCATTTATGCATTGTCGTAGAGATTGCCCACATGTTCGCGACTTATGGGCAGTCATATGCCCTGCTAATGTCTTACCCACCTTTTTCGTTCTTGAAACTAATAATCTTTAGAACTATATTATTAAAAATGTCTTATGTGACTTAGCCCCTCCCAATAGTACTTGGGAACTTGTATTCCCGTTTGTAATTTGGTGGGTGTGGAGAAGACGAAACATGGCCTTATTTGGAAGAAATTCTAGTGTGCAACAAGATAAGGTCTGAGTTTATTAAGTCTCAAACAGGAGAAACTTGTGGTGTGTTACAGAAGGAGGAAGGTMTACACTTTTTGCTAACTTGGAGGCATGAGTTACTAGTGTCTTGGACTGCCAATCCATWCGGACGGARCTCCCAGAGGCTGTGCAGGAGTAGCTCGGGGAAGGAATTTTTAGGGATAGATCATTTTGGAAAATGTGTTGGTTACTACTTTATACACTTGGGAGTGTGAAATGCGTTGAAAGTTGAACTTAAAGCTCTTTTAAAAGACATGGAAATTTCTTGGTGTATGGAGATTCGTGTGCTGGATATACGCATGGATAGTCAAGCTTACATTCAAATGCTACATGAAGATCATAGCACGTATCAAGGYCCGCATCTACATCTTGTCAAATGTCAATCGATGCAAAGATTTAATCACTTGTGAAGCTTGGATTATCACAATTTCCCATTGCTATTAGGAAGCAAATAGAGTTGCAGACTTGTTGGCTTATAAGGGAGCGACCAAATGGAAGTGATGAATGATGGAATCCATTTGTTGCTAGAACTTACTCGATCAATTTCTTAACATCTTCAAGGTGTGGCGCCTTGCATAATATATAAATGTAGTTTAGAATTTTTTTGTTTTGTTTTTCGGGTTTCACCTTTTGTAACATAAAAAAATCATTCAACCGATTCAATATACTTATATATAATGTGAAAAAAAAATATGTAGATATTCTTTTGCAATGACTTAAGTTTTTGCAATAGATAGTTAAGTTTTTAAAAACAAATGTATTGCAACGGCAATTTTCTGTTGCTAAACTAGGTAGGTGTTGTKTTGCAAAGACATTTTTTGTTGTTAAATTGGATCGTTATTCTTTCGCTACGGAGGTACTCGCAACGACTTCAGATATTTTGAAATGACTTTTGTCATTGCTAAAAAAATAYTGTTATTGACTGTATACAGTCGTTGTATAAGTTTTTGGTAGAAAAACCATATTTCGCATCGACATTTATATGGTAATGGCAAAAGTCATTGCAATATCATCCATTTATTGCAACAATAAATGTCATTGTAAAAGCTTTCGCTATGGAGGTACCCGCAATGAACAAAGTCGTTGCAAAAGCTATTTATTGCGACAACTTGCGCGCCGCGATCCACTTTAAGTATTGATTAGTYAGTTGCGGGTTTTGGAATACTATGTAATTACGTACAAGCAAGTGAAAGCGTACTTAAATGCATATTAGTTAGTCATGATCTATAAGATTAGTTTTTAAAAATTACACCTCCATAGCGGCTACCAAAAGAAGCAAACATGTCTTGAGTAACTCGATTTCGCTGTATTCTATATGGTTAGTTAACTTAGTCGCCATCAATTCTGTATCACTTTTACATTGAGTTCTTATCTTCGAGTGACAGACTATGGTTAAAGAAATGGAATTAGCTAATGACATTGTTGTGCTTGAATCATAATTATAGGCATATTTAACAACCTAGGCAATAACAAAGACGCATAACCGAGCTAAGCCAATATCGACATAGAAAGCTTTTGGATATGCATTAGGCGAGAGTGGCTAAGCATTCCATAACGAATACATAACGCTTAAGTCACCGAAACTAAAAGCAGGCTCAAGGTACTACTGTTATGGTGTGTTGGCTAGACCTACGTGTCATCTTGTCAGACACAGCATATCCAAACGAACCGATAATGATAACAAGTCTTCAGAGACAAGCATAACGAAGTACGTGGTACGTATTATGAATCTAAAGAACCGATATATTACATAACAAACTGCAAGCAAGATGAACGTGAACCTAACAGCCTAGATCTCAGTAGTACATAGCAAAGGAAAGAAGAGGTCAAGAACCTATTCTTCTTTCAGCAGGACTTCGACTTTGCGAATAATTTCATCTCACGATGTTTCTAATCGCTGAGAGCATTGTCGGTGAATAAGATTTGTAGGAGCATTCCCTTTTTCCGAAGCTGGTTTTCGCAACTTTTGAATAACGGTTCAGCGCTCTTTCCTGAACCACAATTAAAGCTGTCATTACCAAAGTAAGTATGGAGAGAGGGGCGAACACAAGGTGTTACGTACATTGCTTCTTCTGCAGTGAGCTCGCCGCATTTCACGGCACAGATCAGTTCCACCTCCTTGTTGTGTAAATGTTGCACTTGATTAGATACAATATCAGCGATGAAACGACCCTCTTATCTAGGTGCATTGCGGACAACACTACGCTGTAGGGTTCAAAGATGCGGAAAAATTAAACTTCAAAACAACTTAATAAAGTATATTACATTCAAATCCAAGGAGAACATCTCCCAATACACTTAAAGCAATTCAAAACTTTACACAAGTGACGATTATTAAAGGTAATCCTAAGTCTCTCAGTGAACTCTTTCCCCAGCAGCTCCAAACAATCACTCACCTGCAAATCTAAAACCACAAAATTGCCACTTATGTGGGCCAGTAACATAGACCATCCTTAACACACGTTCCAACGTTAACAGCAGATAAATGACAAGCTTAAATAAAAGAATTCGATTCGAAAGACAAACCTTCATAAGATATAGTCAAATAGAACAACCAACAGTGAATTAAAACCCAAAATGATGAAACCAATTAAATCCAAAACAGGATGAGCTAGTAAGATCAACATTAACAAAAATTATTCAGTTAACTGAACAACACGCGAGATCAGCATCGCGGCGATGATAGCCTACAGATATATCGGGTTGGAGGCGCAGGCGTCTCAGCTACCACTGAGCATAGGCACTTCGCCTTCAGCAGCCGCTGCCACGACAACGTCTATCCTCTCTACCACACGCCAGTCTCCCATGGACCACTTACCACGCTGAGACTTGCCAAACGATCTCTCTCCTGTACTCGAACACGCAGCTCGGAACAGAACGACACTACCCAATCCAATCTACTTAATGTCTGTCCATCGAAGGAACCACTATGACTTGCCCAACGATTTCCAATTATCACACAAAAACAACAAATCAAATCCAATGTCTCAAGACCACTATGACCCCTAAGAACCCAAAGGCCACAATGACCATTCCAAAACAAGTTCCATACTCCACGAATAGATTAAAACCAACTTAAGTCAAAACCAATTTCATAAGCCAAGGTCAATCAAATGTTTATAGATCAAAGTTACTATTCAGATTTTGGCAAACAATTGAGAAAGTAATTAAATCAAAATTATCATAGAAACAATAAATATTTCATAATAAATATTTAAGTATGAGACCAAAACAGTAAGTTAGTACAAAACATTAATTTAAACCCACGTGACACCAACTAACAAAAAACAAACATTGTCAAAGACCTAGTTTAAACATTATTAATATTAATTCACCAAAATTAAGCCAAATCATCAATAATATAATAAAAAAATAATGTACTGTTATAAATTATTTAGGACTGTTTTTATAATTCACTAAACTATTTTACCAATTTGCTAATAATTTAATAAATTGAATAACCAAACCGAATAATTCTAAATTACCAATAACTCCAACCTAATATTAAACTTAAAGAAGTTAAATTCAGTTTTAACCTAAAATCATTCTTCTGTCTGTCCTCTAAAACAGAAACAAAACAGAAAGTTAAAAGGTCCTAATTGATAATGTATTAATCTTGAATTCCAAAATAATTATTTAATTAACCAATTTATTAGACTGTTACCAAAAGCAGTTAACACTTTTATTCAGAGTAATAGGGATTTTATAGGAGTGGAATAAAATAATTTCAGAATTTTAGATTGCTTAAACCGATTAACGAAATATTACTAAATTCCTATATAATTAATATTTAACAAAATTATCCCAATTATTTTGACATTCCCTACTGTTTTTAGACCCTTTTAGAACTAGAGGGACGTTGACAAAACTATTGTAATAATTAATTTCAGATATTCAAATATGACAAACAGTTTAAGACCTAGAGGAACAATTATTTGAGCATTTACCTAATTCCCATAAAATAAAATTTCTTACAATAATTAAAGGATCAATTAGGGACTAATAATAAATTTATTATCAATTTAACATCACGAAATTAGCAGAATAAATTTTGCAAGTGACAGTAGAAAAAAAAGAAAAAAACTGGATTCAGATATTGTAAATAAATTCATTAAGTCACGAATTACAAATAAATATTTATAAATTAATCTAATCATTAAAACAGGGATTTTAAATTAATAAAATATTTACACAAACTATTAAACATAATTATCACATAGAATCGTAAATCAACATTCTAATTTTATTAATCCTAACATGATTCTATGTTTAAATAAGAACAAGTGAAGGAAAAATCTAGTTCACTTGTATTAGAAGAGAATTACAACCCGAAAGAAAAAAAAAAAGAAACCTTCAAGAAATCCCTCCAAGAATTCGCAAAAGAAGACCGTTGCGCCAAGCTTGAACAACACCGATTAATCAGCCCAAAAAATTTTGTTTTTTTTTTTTTTACTAGAGGACTCGACTGGTTGCAAGAGAAGAAGAGGAGTTTTTTTTTTTGTTAGGAGAAAAAATGATTGAGGTTTAACCTTTAATTGATTAAACATTTTTTAGTGTAGTTTGTTACTCAAATAATGGCAAGGAAAGTAATCCCAAGGCACTAGGATGGCCGGCCAAGGAGGAAATGAAGGGAGGGGTTTTGCACAATTTTAATGAGTTGAATGAATGGTTAAGAATAATCATGTCATTAGTAGAAATAACATGGTACTGAAAAGAATCAAGAATTAGCAAAATAACCCATTCACTCTACTACTCATCACCATTGCTATTATAAATTTATACTTAAGTTGTACAATCTGTTTTACTACTTGCACTAGGAGTCGGTCAAAAAATAGTTACCCTAAGTCATAAAACGTCATAACAAAAATTCACGTAACACGCAATGTAACCATAATTACACATTATTCACACTATAATTAATATATAATTATAATAATAATTATAATAATTAATAATTAAATAATATATAATAAGTAATTAATAATAATAATAATAATAATATAAATATCAACTCCAAATAAAGCTTCTTAGAGAGAAATTACTAAAAAGGTAGCATAACAATAAAATAGCATTGAGAAATTCGGGGGTATTACAATCTACCCACTTATAAAAGTTGCCTCGAAACTTACAAAGAGAACGTAGAAAACAAGAATGCGGAAAAGACTCATTCGATCACTTCGGCTACAAACAACTCGGATCTTCTTGTCGCATAAATCGTTCAGTTTCCATTGTGGCTTTCATACTTCTGCTACGCCACAAGCACCTTCCCAAAGGCACTTCCTTTCTTCAGGCACGCACCTGACGATCTAGATTTTTGACTGGCTTTTCCTCAAAAGTTCAAATTAGGTTCTGCTCCACAGTTTCCACAGTTAATAACATGCGAGGATCGCTCGATAACGTCTATACTGGAGACATGGACACCATTATGAACCTTAGTAGTTCTCGATCGCAAGGCTAATCTATAAGCCACTTCACCACCCTCTCAAGATATCATCAGGACCCACATCTTAGGGCTGAGCTTGCCCTTCACACCAAACCTCGCCACACCTCATTCTGTGACACCTTCAAAAGCACTTATCCCCACTTGAATGCATAGGCTTCCTACCCAAATCAGCATAAGACTTTTGTCGATCCTGGCACCGCCTCTATCCTTTGTCTGTAACCTTTACCCTTCCACTGTAGCTAGGATAAGCCGGTCCACACCCACGTATCATTATTTCGCTCCAAAAGAGGACTACGACATTTTCTCCATCAGAGAGCTTCATAGAGCCATCTGGATAATTGAATGGTCGCTTGTTGTTGTAAGAATTCTACCAACTTAAGGACTTCACCCATGAGCCTTGAATTCGGCACAAGCACAAAGCATGTCTTCCAAAGTCTGAATTGTCTCCTCGTTTGCCATCGAATTGCGGCATGAAAAGCAGTACTTAGCTCAACTTTGTACCAAAACCTTTTATATGAGGATAAAAATGAGATAAGAACCTGGATCTCGACAGACAGCAATTTCCCAGGCACACCATGCAGTCCTTTGATCTCATTCGATAGGCCTCCCCATTTGCTCCATTGACCAAGTCTTAATTCATAGGAAAAATCTCGCAACTTTGGTCAAGCGTCGACTTCACCCATTACAGCAATCACCAGCCCAGCATTAGGAAAATCCCATCAAAGTCCATGGAAACAGAGTCAACAACTTCCATGCTGGAATAGGAGTGGTTTGCAACAAACCCGCCCTTTGATGCTCAACTCTTCACCTTCATACACACCAACATTTGGCAACAAACTCGGAACGTCCTTTTTTCACCAGGCCACCAAAAGCTCAACTTGAGATCTTTGTACATCTTCGAGCCTCCGGGATGCACTGAATAGGAGTGTTGATCTTCCTTCATGATCGCATTCTTCAAAAATGGATCTTATCAGCACACCAGCGTCCTTCTACCTCATAGTCCCCGCTCCATCAATATTGAAATTTTCGGCTCCGGCCTGAGCTTTAGCAGCTACGATCTCTGGAGCTTAGGATCATTCTGTTCTTTTTCCCTTAACTTAATATAAGTTTGGCTCAGAACTCAAGCACTTATACGAGCTTACCCCACCAAGGAGACCCCTTCAATTTCCATCTTGCGGAACTCTCACATAAGTCCTTGAGAGGACCCTCATAAAGTTCAGCAAGTGACCAGGCTTCCGATCAAGGCCATCAGCAACCTATTAGCTTTCCCTCCTTGTATTCCAAGTCAAATCATAGTCCTTGATAAGCTCGAGCCAGCGCCTCTACAGCTATTCAATTCTGTCTGAGTGAAATGTCTATGAGGCTTTTATGACTCGGTGTAAACTTGCATGGCACACCATATAATATGTCGCAAATCTTAATGCAAACACCACCGCCGCAACTCAAGATCATGCGTCGATAGTTCCCTCCTCTCTAACTTCATTACTTGAAAGCATAGCAATAAACCTTACCTAATTGCTCAGAGCACCAACACTCGCTTTCTTTTATTTGTAGGCATCACTGTACACCTCATACTCTTCTCCATCTGTGGTAAGCCTAGGACAGGAGCATTGTGAGCTTCTCTTTCGCAACTGGAAAGCCTTTTCACAATCCTCGGACCAGTCGGAATTGCAGTCCTTCTTTTATAACTTGTTAGAGTCGGCAATAATAGAGAAGTTATGGCCACCTCTGTAGTAACCGCAAGACAAGGAAGCTTCGAACTTCAGCTACGTAGAGGGATTGTCCACTCAGAACGGCCTTTTCTTTGCTGGATCAACCTTCACTCCTATTTGTTGATAACATGGCTAGAAATGCCACTTCCTTAGCCAGAATTTCACATTTGTTAACTTGCAAACCATTTCTCCTTGGGATGTCCAACACCAATCCTAGATGTTTAGCATGCTCTTCTTCATCCTTCGAGAACACCAAATGTTCGATGAAGAAACTACACACTCGATCCATCACTCGTGTAAGACTATTCATCTGTCCATGAACACAACAGGGGTCGTAAGCACAAAGGAATGACTACAAATTCGAAATGCCCATTATATGTCCAGAACGCCGTCTTTTGGATATCATCTTCCTTCACAGGGACGTCTGACCTGATACCTCAGACCTGCGAGTCTTAGAGAAGACACCTGCGCCCTTCAATTGATCAAAAGATCTTCATTCTGGGCAAGGGATACTTTATTCTTGTAGTCACCTTGTTCAGCTCACGATAATCGAGTTACAACGCATAACTACCATCTCTTTTTTTTCACAAAAGACTGGAGCACCCCGAGAGAAGCACGGAGGCTTATGAAGCCCTTTTCACAAGCTCTGCAAACTGCTTCTTTCAACTCTGTGCATTTCGGAGGTGCCATTCGGAAGGGCTTGGAAATAGGAGCGGTACCTGGAATCAATCAATCCAAATTCCAATCTTTCAGGAGGGTATCCCCGGCAATTCTTCGAGAAACACATCGGTGTCTCTGACAACGGCGATGTCTTCGAGCTTTATACTTTCGGAGACTTCATTACTTTGCACAAGAACAATTCACTCCCTTTCAATGTCATTTTCAGCATCTTCTAGCAGACACTTCACACTTGGCTTCGGCTTGATGTTAGAATAAGAACCCGCTTCCTCTTTTTGGTTCTCTAACACCACCTTACCATCCTACAATAGCAGCACAATTGCAACAGGTAGTGTCCTTAATACCAAACATCTCATGTCGCTAAACATCATAAATCGGCAATATTCTCATAAAGGACTCTTTGAGACTCTACCGCCCTAACTTGGACTGAAATGTGTGACGGCTCGGCTTTGGCGAGGGAGATTCTCGCGTCTCCTGCCACCTCATTATGACAAGCCATGACTGTATAGTAGGAACATTGAGATTTAGGATGTGTAGAAGTTGCCTATAGTTTATTGACACAGATATGTATTAGTCTCCACCGTGCGTCTGCGCCGTTGAGGAATCAAACAATTCTATATGCTTAAGAGTTTCTTACTCGGTGTTACCGCAAGTATACTTTACGGACCCTTTATAATTCAACTAAAAAGTTAGAAGACAATCAAGACGATTTTAAAGATTTACCAAGTTTACACCCCTTGAAGGTGGATGTTATCTGTTTATAAACAATAAGCAGGAATAAAATTCGCAGATACAAAATAAACTTACATAGCATTGCTTTTCCAAAGCCAATCCCAGTTTTTCTTTACGACCACCAAGTGGAATCGCCTTTCACAGATTAACAGGTCACAAAATTCCAAATCGCTCTAAATAATTGTGTTCTAAAGTCCATCAGTCAAGTTATATAGCAAGCTCTCCCATCTTAAGCTCTAAAACAAAACTGACAGACCGTAAGAAGACTTAATCTGTTGATGGGCATCGCGCAGTTTACAAAAAGCTGAAGTTAAACACTGATAATCAGGTTATGTGATGCTTTCAAAAGGTGCGGAGTGTAATATAAACGACTTCAAACAAACACCTCTAATATAAAGTTATTACATTCAAATCCAAGTAGGCAGACAAACAAACAATACGGATAGGACTTCCCAAATAACATTTAAAGGCAATTCAAAACCGTTTACACACAAGTTACACCGATTATTAAAGGACGACCAAGACGAAGATAGCTTCCTAAAATTGCGTCTACGTCGCCCCAAGAATTGTAATCCCTTTCGTGTTGATCAATCTCTCACTGCCGGCAGCTACTCAAAAGAGCAATCAAAGTCATACACATATGAATAGATTTAATTCATGTTGCTGAAAGCTCTTTCAAACACCATTAGATCTGTGCCTCACTCTAGTCGCTGCCGTCATGTATAGCAATCCTCGAGAACTCGCTACTCTACCAGATAGTGCTCGCAAGCGCTAACAGGCAATAAGCATGCAAGCATTAATATAAATATAAATATAGATAGTCGAGTAATCAGAGGAAAATATCGTGTGAAGTACTGCAGACCCAAACTCATACCTAAAAAATGAAATTAATATGATCAAGAGAAGATTAAATCGAACCTTAAGTTGACACTTTAAAAATCACACATACATTATTGTATGACATGTAATAAACCAAATATTCCTACATTCCACATAACAGGACTCTTGTTCTGTTAATTAAGAGAGGCATGTACTCAGTAGTCAATGCTAACAATGAAATTAAGTCAAATAGAATTAATATCAAAGCTAGTTTTGTCAAGTAATCGAAGTATAGCTGAGGGAAACGCTCCAGCTCCCATAGGTGCAACATAAAACAGTCCACAGTTGAGCCTCACTAAGCTATCATATCAGGAAGGTCAATTTCCGACAGATCGGTGTCAGTACAATTAGCACAAAGGCGCCGTTACTTAAATCACTTGCTCCTCGTCTCTCACGAACAGTGCTGATAACTGACATCTTGCCTTGAGCATACCGAGGACATCAGAACTATGTGTGGAGTGCAGTGTGTGATGATCAATCACCAAACTGTAAAACTCTAAAAACAATTAAAGCAGCTCAATTTAATTAAGAATCTCACAACATTACCGTATCGAAGGGCAGATACAGTTAAATACCAGCTATAATAGCTGATCATAATTCCATCAATCATAAACACAAGACACAGCTATTCACGCAATTTTATCACAAAACAAAAACACACTCACATTCTATTTACACACTCCACATACATCGATTCCTTCATAGTCAATAACCAAACAAGGACGGCGGAGCTATGGAGTCAGTTACAACCACACACCAATAAGCAACTCACACCACACGTCAAACCAATGGTACCTTTCCAAAGCCACATGTTTCCATTATGAATCATACCCATTACAAAATTAAGAAATAGCATAAAAACACACAACTTAAAAGATGCCAAACACCTCAACCATCTCTACATAATCCGCCAAGAATCAAATAACAAATCAACGATCCAATTATATAAGACAATCACAAGTATCTCACTATAAAATCATTCCACAGACCCTCTCTTAGACCCGAACAACCCACCAAACTCATCTGCGGAACAGCTAATCCTGCTAACACCATTCAAACACATACTTTACCAATAAGAACAAGCCAACATAATACCTATTTTGTTCCCATCATCCAATAACTCTAGAATGGTAATGAAACAAACCAAATCAAGCCCAGACTAAACATTCACCTTAGATCACAAAACACACCTATTAATGCGAACAACCACACGCTAACAACCAATCATAAACCAAACTAATGCCACACATATGTCCAAACAGTTGAAAAAGTAACCCATTTAATACCATTATTATAGTATTTAATTGCACCAAATTAGCAAAATCAATCAAAATATATAAATCACTTAAAAATTTAAAAATCTTTGAACACTAGCTTAAATGCATCAAATAATAATATTTAGGAACAACAAAAACAACATCAATTCGCTCTGCATATCAACTTCATTAATACCCCAGCTCAAAATTATTATTACCCCCAATATATTCTAATAATTTAATAATTGATTACCATAAACAGCAACTTTAATCTCAAAATTATCAGATAATACATCCACTAAAAAATCATAATCATAACTATACCACTTAGGGGCAGCACAAATAGTTATAACAAGAATTCATTCGCTCTATTCTCATATATCCTAAATACCGTTTCAATTCATTATGGCTGCTTAAACAAAATAAAAAAGAAAGGTTTAAACAACAATTTAATGCCAAAAATCATCCAATATGATTTAAAAATTGACCAACAAGCACTATACAACAAATTTAACTTTTAGCCTAGCCTAAATATAATCAATAGTAGTATATCTTAACTTACCCTTATATATGTCCAAGAATATTTCACAAAAGAGCAACCTCATAACAACATTCTCATGTACTTAGCACCAGATACAATATAATACAAACAGTATAAATTCGATACATTAATTAAGGACAACCCAATAACATCCCTAATCGCAATAGGAAACCAACCCACTGTTATCACTAAAATATAATAGATTATCAAAAAGTCTTTTTAAGATCTTAAAAACCCGAAAATCCAACCAAAAATATAAACCGATATACTTACTAGAAATTCCTCTGTAATCAAATTTAACGTCTCAAACAACTACATAAACACTCAAATTAATCCACCAAATATTATTCTTGTCAAGATAACGTTATTCCATATAATGCTTTTATATAGTTCATTGCAAACAGAAGTCGGAAGACAAGTGATCACAGACTAAGTTGTGAAATTTCAGATTAATACTATTTTCACATATCACAAAAATGCAAGATAACAAGATATTCAGAAAGCCACTGGATTAGCACCAATTTAATTGCACAAAGTTCATAGTAGTATCTGAGATTCTCTATTCCTCTTCTTCGTGCCCCCTCGAATAAATGTTCGGAATACTAACGACTCCACTACATTACTGCAACACTCGAACTCAATCTCAATCTTCCATCTCCAAATATGGCGAACAAAAAAAATAAAATATAAAACAAAACTACAAAGCAGATTTGACCAACATTCGGACTTGCTATAAATAATAGAATTATTTAGTACTAATCAGTTTTTATCCCTACTACAGCGGATTCAGTAGAATAATGCCCAGACATCTTATCCAATTATTTTGGTGCATTGTATTCATGTTCAGTGGAAGATGATCACTAGTATACTAGGAAAATTACTAACAACTAAATGACGTCGAGTTTTTTCACTCGCCTCCTATGTTATCGCAACCAATACGTTGACAAGGTCCGTTGAATCGAACTATTACACTTACCTAGTTGCTATTATATCTGGATTCGATAATTACTGAAAACTCAATAACACCAGATTACATACGAGAGGGAAAAAATTATAATATTTATATAACAACAACTATTTACCCAAAAACATCAGATCAAAACATAATTTTGCGAACCTAGAATCGATAAAATCAATAAATTCGAATTTCTATTAGAATTAACGGCTACAAGAAGATGAGCCAGACATGCCACACTACTATGTTTAGTGAAGCTTCATGAAGTAGCAAACTGTACTTGTTTAGGAGGAAAATTCCAACCCGAAAAGAACACAAAATACGCTAACCTTGAGAAATCCTCCAAGGTCTTAGACAAAGAAGCGCGTATAGCTGCAAGCTTGAACAAACCGATTAAATCACCCCCAATCAAAATTTTGTTTTTTTTAGTCTTTACACAGAGATCGCGCTGGTTGCAAACGGCAGAAGAGGAATTTTCTAATTAGGATGTCTAAATCGATTGAGGTCAAGTATTTTAGTATGGATATTATTGTGGCATATATTAAGTTGTTCTGTTACCTACTGTAATAAATGAGTCGAAGGAAACGATCATCATTCAAATATCAAGGGCCTATTTGATTAGACTGGGTGGAAAAGCAGTGCGGTGGACCTTGATGACTAGGAAATATTATAGGCGGTGGCGGGTATTTGATCGCATATTTATATGAGTTATGTTTGGTAAATGGTAATTAGTAATGATTGTTATAAAGCGAATTAATCAATTAGGCAGTCAACTTTAATAAAC
>SNQN01002771.1:0-11808 GCA_008642245.1 Bassia scoparia | reverse complement strand
TTCGAATACTTAAGGTACATTTTGTTATTATATGTCTCCATCCTGGAACCAGCAAGTTGCTTCTTCTCCCTCTCACCCTTTAGACCCGTTTCGAAAGCCTGTACATCCTATGCTGTTGTTTTGGGACGTCTGCCTAAAATTTAATCCTTACTTTCTCTATTTTCGGACCGGTTAGGAGTATTTTCCTGCCGCCACATTAAGATTCTGTTACACCCACCCGATGACGATAGGGGTCTTCTACTCGGGAACTGTATCCCCCCGTGGACGGTCATTTCGTTGGAGCAGAATAATCAGAATTAGGATTTTGTTCGTTTATAACCCTTAAAAAAAATTGTGTAGTAGTCCGTGACATTTTGATGTCTGGCGGGATGTTAGTCATCGGGCCTTGGGTAGCGCTTCTTTAGGCTTATGTTTTGCATTTGTAAGTTTTCATGTTATATATTCCATTATTACTCAAAGTGTAAATGCTTGGGTCGGCGAGTGACTTGAATATAAGGTTTATCATACTTGTTTAACCATGTGCTTTCTATTTCACATCCTCTTGACACATTTCACGTGAGTTTAGGGGCACAAATGGTCGTCTCACTTTTTTTTTTTAGAGTGTTCCTAAGTATACCTTATATCTTTTGTCGTGGTATTACAATTAAGATAATCATATTCAGGCGCCCAAGAGAAAATACCCTAATTTAGATCTGGTGAGACTACATTATATGGCCAGGTTTCTGGGTAGGTTAATGAGGATCTACCATTAATCACATATAGGCTTTGGCACAGAGATATTCACCATTCGAGTTAAACCAGATGGATTGATAGGCCCTTTCCTATGGTAATTTCTATAAGTCGAATAAACCTCCGTATGTTCAAAGGAGATAGTATGAAAATACAGAAAACCAACAGGCCCCTTGGCGAGCTGATTCAATAGGGTGGGATTGGAGAGCAAAATATTATGATGTAAACTGCCTCAAATATCTTTGTTTAACTTCCTATCTTAGATGGTCATCAACTTAATGGTTTCTGGATGCTTTGCGGTTGGCAGTGGTCCTAGTCGACTTTGTCACGGCATCGGGTATGGGGATTTTTATCGGTATTCGATGTATTCGTAGGGTATCTCGTTCCCCTTGCCCACTTGGGACCTAGCTTCACGCTCTTAGGAGGTTTTTTAAAAAAAAAAATGCGCATAGTGTTTGTGTGGGTGAATTAGCGAGCTACTTTTAATCGTGTGTAGCGAGGGGGCCCAATTAAAAGTGCATGAATACGTTTTCTAAGAATGAGAGAAGGAAGAAGACGCCCAAACATATATTTCGTGGAGTGCTCGTCGTTATGTATGGGATCTATACCACAACACTGGTCAGAATAATCTGCTCGTGCCAATGAGTGCACCCTTATGGATCTCTATCGCTGAGAGTTGTGCGGTCGAGTGTTCTTGCTTGAGTTTGCTCGTTAGCTCGTATGGGGTTCTAATTTGAGGCGTCGCCGCCCCTCGAATATATGTTCTGTGGTTCTGGTGCTCTTCTGGTTGTAGGACAGCGCACTCTATGCCTCCTGGTCTTGGAGTCTTACTTTATAGCCCGGAACTCCTTCAGGGCAGGGTAATGCTGGGATGTTTGCGTGCTTATATGGATCCGATGATACTTATTCTGAATCTTTGAAATGCCAGTCGCGCCGGATTTTGTTCTACTCTGGAAAAAAGTCATGGGTGTTAGTGTGGTTAAGAATCCAACTTCTATTTTCAAAAACCACTGCTAATGACTGTATAGACTTCCGTGCATTCATACAACTGCCCCGTCTCCCAATTGGTCCGTGAGCCCATTGTATAGACTAGAGGAATGTTTTTGGTCGGTAACGCATTACGTGTATTTTTATTCCGCTGGATTACTTAGCAAGAGGGTCTTCGAGTCGCGATGAATAAATCGTAGCGTTGCTGCAGAATATTATCTAAGTCATTATGGAGGTCAAAAAATGATAAAGGAATTTAAGTCTTATGAAAGTATGATTTCTTTAAGGTTATCCCTCCTCCATGGTAGATATCAATTGAAGGGACGATCAATGAACAATGGGGCCACTGTGAATGTTTTATACACCTAATCATGTAGTGCTTAAAAAAAATGAAATATAAAATAATCGTATATGGTCATCCGGCTCCACAAAGCATTAGTCCTTAGTGATTGTGCTGTGCCATGCTCTAAGACTGTGAGTTGAGCATTGTTGTCGATACCAGGGCCGTCCCGACACTGAGCTTTGTATGGTGTGTGTGTGTAGTGCGTTTGTGCCACCTGTCAGCGAGCTTATATGTTCCTGTTATTTGAACCTACTGACAAGGCCTTGCCGACTCCCCTCTCTATCTCGTACGTTGTTGCTATTCTAGGGAGTGTGCTGCAGTCCGCCACTCAGACCCGCAAAACCTGAGGCGGTCCAGTCGGTCCCTTGTAATAGCATGTTATTCGCCTCTAGCAAAAGGTCAGGAATAGCCTACCTACCTCTTACGGCCAAACCACCGTTCGTAGCTTCCCCCCTCACTTTAACGCTTATCTATCCTTTTGCTCTGGAAGGAGGAGTAAGAAGGACTTAGGCCATGCTTTGACTGAGCTTTAATACAGGTGTACCCGTGGAGTCATGCGCGCCATTGTTTCAATCCGTAGTTTCTATACCTTACAGGCCGATGTAGTGCTACTGGTTGGGGTGGCTGCACGGTAACTGCGTTAATACTCAAGTACTGTCTACTGATAACCAAAAAACAATTTCAGTAGCAGGACCTTTAGGGCGCTGTGACTCTGTTTCGCACGGCAGCTGACGCCCTCGGCCGCTCGTTTCTCATTTTTGTTTCTGTTTCTAGAATTTCCAATGATGTTTAGATGGGATCATGCGACTAGAAGGATTGTGCAGACTCGTTTCTTTAGAGGGTATATTCGTTGCTGGACCTAAGCTGTCTTAAACATTGCCTCAAAAGGCATATCACAATTGTGGTCCCAATTTACTAATCATAAGTGCATAGTCAGGATTCGAGTAGATTATGTAGAGGCAGACTATTCCTATGTGTTTTTCTCTTGCGGAAGCATTGTGCACTGGGACTATGTTGTTACCTCCCCTTTCACAGAAAAACAGACATAACGCGGTCGTGTATCGTTAGTAATGTTAACGATCACAGAGTATATCTTCAACGATAACACAATATCAATTTTGCACCTCACCAGTTAGACACAAGCGGCCGGATCGCCATCATCCAGAATAAGTCAGGCTCCTTCACAATATTACCAATACTCCTATATTGTTATGTTATTAATCCTCGGAAATTCTTTGGCTTAGGCTGTTGATAATCTCTCTACCATACCGATTCGGAAAAAATATTTCCTGTGTGGTTGTGGAGTAGGCCTGGCGCGATTCCAATGTTCTGTCATTCGTGGTCTGTAGTTGGGTCGAGTGATTTCCTTTCGTGGGTATACGGTCCTTCAATGTCCCATTCTTGCGAGCTTTCTCGCCCTTTATATCATTGTTAATTACAGATCTCATTAGTCTGTAGGGTGGCTGTGCCAACTTAGAGGGAGAGAGAGAACGAGAGGGAAGACGGGAGAGTGTGGTAGATGGAAATCCTGCTTCTTATGAGATAATTGATAATCGAAATTCACTGTGAGCTGGCTCATATAAGTTAATTAGCTCCTGAAGTAACGTGCATAAGTTGGAATCTCATATCCAGCATCTCCCCACACAACAGATCCTACTTCAGACGTATAGTGAATTTCTTCCATATGTCCCAGCAATGCCCCTATTATCCAGTCTTGAACTCTTGATGTGCACACCGTTTTGAGGAAGACACAATCTTTAACCATTTAGCCATTATAATTATCGATAACTGTAACTAGTAATACCAGCTCTTGTTGATATTGTTGAAGTTAACATTGAAACAGTAATAAAATCACGATTGACTTTGTGACTTTCCCATTTTCCTCCATGATGTTATGAAACTACAGTGGTCTTTATAGTTGTAGTGTTAAATAATGTGCAACATATGCAACGATTTTTTCAAGAAAAACTGTACAGAGATACCAGACAAATTACTGCACGACAAGACTACCAACTAATAATGGCATAAATTATGTGACCTTGGAGTTCAACAGCTTTCATGAGCCAAGTGATGCAATAGTAATACAGCCAATATTTTCCTTTCATGCACTCATTTTGAGCAGTAGTGTGTTAATTACTCCAAAAGGTAAAGCCTCACTACTACAGAGACTACGTATAAACGATAGATAAAATTGTTGGCGAAGGTACATTCTATGAAGGACGATAACTTCGTTTCCTCCAGTCTCCTCTCCCTCAACAAATAAAACACAAATTCTAGAGTTAATAAATTATATAAAAGTAGGTGCAGAAGTTCATATTATCATTAGCAATGTCATCATTCTAATATGTCTATTAACCAGAAAAGAATTTGCTTTGAAACTGAGTACTTGAACAAGCATATTTATCATTTGCGCTGGCATGGTCAAACTATATCAAATTTGTTAACATTCGTACGCTTTTTATCAATTCAAGCGTTCACACAGAATGGATAAACACTAAAGTCTAACAGTCCAGATGCCGCAAAAAAATGACATAGTTAAGCAAGTTTTTCTTTAAAAAAAAGTAGTGCTATGTGTGACTGATAGTTCAGAGATTAATGGATCCAGCTCAATGCTTGTAAGTCCAAAATTTAATCACCACATGGGATGAAAGGAATAAACAATAGAAAAGTACAAAAAAAGGACATATGCCGCTTAGTCATTTAAATCAACTAAGCTTTGGCTTGTGCTTATCAGAATTGATTGCTTCTTGTCTCAATTCTTTCACAGCACCTATGAGCCTTCGGGTAATACCAGGAAGATGCAAGCCTTTTTCTTTCATTGTTCAATAGCTCTCTGCTGTTTTCCAGTCCAATTTCTTCAAACAAGAGATTGGATTATCTTATTGTACTCGTCACATTAGGTTCAACTCCATAGTCTTCATCTGGCTCAACAACTTTAAAGCCTTGTCAAACTCTCCAAGATTACATACCCTCGAATAAGCGAGTGGAAGTGGCGGACACAGCTTAGAATTGTTTCTTCTTGGCCATTGGACAAGACTTTGCAAGCATCCTCCATCATACCCCTTTGTATAACATAATTATGACACTATAAGCGTAGACATCAGGCTTGCCCTACTCTCCATGAGCTGTGTCATCTCCTTCGCTTTTCCAAATCTCGCTTTAGAAAGAGGAGGTTATGAAATATTTAAACCTGCATTCCAGGCGGTGGACCTTCGCTTCATCTCGGCCAACAACTTCTTTGCGCCCTCAATGTCTTCCGTCTACACAAACCGCGTATGACCATGTGAACGGGTTGATAGATGTTTCCGAACATCATCAGAATATCAAGCATCTCATGTTGCTGAGCTACAGTTTTCTCACCTTTGATAGACAACTTATCAAAAAATTGACAGCCTTCTGAGGAGGATATTTTTTTTGCTCCTTTGCAGCAAGATAGACAGCATGAGCCTCTTTCAACCTATAGCCTTTACAGAAGAAGAGATGATTATCACCAACTTCTCACTCTCAGGAATCATCCCAGCATCGAGCATTTTACCGCAAACCAACACGCCAATCATGAAACGCGCTACACACGCATTAATAGTAAGATATACGAGTCCACATTTGGGATACAATCAAATTCCTCAACTTCTGAATACCTCAAATGCAGCCTTTCCCTTGCCAATTTTGAGAACGACCAAATCAACTCATTCAGTTTTCAGCATTAAGAACAACACTCTCTTTCGCACAATTTCTTCACCAAATCACAACGCATATATATCTTTCTTTTGGGTTTCTCAGCATTGCAATAGCATGAGCAAACTCAGATACAACAAGGTAGTAACTTTAAATCATTTCTACCCAAACCCCATTTGAAAAACCTAATCAAATATCCCCAATTAATAACGGAGTTCGAAACAGTCTTCAAACAAATCCTCATTCAAACTCAAATCGAACTATCAAAACTAGATTCTAATGACCATCTGCATTTCTTGAGCAAGACAGCACACGTTTCAAATTTCTCAACTCATACCAGAACTTGTTCATTTACCTATCTAATTCCTTATCATTTAAACTAAATATATCATATCATTCCATCATTTCCATATAATTCAGGATCATTTCCAATTTGGAAGAAGTAGGCAATGGGTATTCACCATTTTCGCTTCTAAACTCCTCAGAGAGTAGATAATGGTCGGTTCTCCAATTCACTAATTGAAGAAGAATGTGAGAAAAACCTATGATTGTGAGTGGGGTTTTTGTGGGGTTCTGATTGAATGACTGTAGAATAAAATGATGATGATGATGAAATTATGGATTGTGATTACTGAGAATTAGGGTTTTGCGAAGAAAGCCGTTCCGCCCAAAATTCTAGTGAAGGAAGCTTGATGCAATGGGTCGCCACTGAGGTTGTCTCTTCCGACGAGTGTGCGGTTGAGCAATAAGATTGTTAGGGTTTTTGGATGTCTTGGTTGAGAGTATTGAAGTAACAAGTGTCTAAATAGTCAACAAAAATTGAGGAACATGTCTAAATTTCAATGTTTGTTTGAGTAGGAATGTTTCATTGAGTCACTTTTAAAGTTTTAATCACTTTCATGAAGGGAGGTATTCTCAATCACATATTCGCAATCTTTTGTTCGAAAATGCAAATGAGATATTGTTTTTTTTAAACGAGACAAATAAAAGGTTTTATTTATTGAGTAAAGTCAAATTTCACTTACTATTTTCATTTACAAATATTAACTGACATTCGTAGACCTATGAACTTTATGCATTAATAAACAGATTTGATTATTTTTTCTTAATATTCCTTCATCTTAATCAATACGGATCTGTGAGTTCGTGCAAATTCGCATTTATTGTTTATGCGTAGTTTACGTGATCTGTGTACATCTGTAGTCTTCCCAATATGACAAAATCATAAAACCCTGCAAACCATGGTCCGACAGAGATGTAGCGTATATCCATCAACAAAACCCAATGACTTGACCTAAACTCAACACGAGAGTTGGGGACACACCCTTGTACAACTGTGTTCAGCCAGCGCCTGATAGCCACGAACATTAGACATAGACTCAGTCAAGGTCTCCTTCTAAGAACAGAACGAGCAAAGGGAAGAGATCAACAACCCCAGTATGCAATAAGAAGACCAAATCTCAAAGGACACCATTATTGAATTAAAGCAAAAAAACATAAAAGAGCGAAACTACTCGGACGAAAAGCAAACAACAAACAGCAACGACATCGGCACAAGTCACAACCCAATACGACTTCCAGGAGTTTGACGTCGGACAAGGAATAAAGGGAGATCGTAATCACACCATCCTCAAACCGCTGCCTCGAAAAACACTAAGGGGAAATACGATTGAAAGGGACGTCCTCATCAAACCACACGCACTAGCAAAACGACTAAGCAAAACAGAGGCGGGCCACTGGCGCAAGGAGGGCCGACCAGCCTCGATCGCGAGTCCCGACGAACTGAAAGTAAGAAAGGGGCGAGGAGATGAGGAACGAGGAAACGAACAAACAAAAAACCCTAAAAAGGACTCTCAAACCCTACCTCTCTCGAGAGAGAGAAGGGACTCCACTTCAATGTTGCATCTGACGGCCTTCAAATGAGGCATATTTTATTAGCGATCTGATCTTTATTTCAAATTAGTTGAACAAAACTACCAAAAGTTAAAAAAAATAATGTAGAGGTGGTTTGGTTGCATCTCAATTCCCTATTGAATTTCAATTTCCTGGATTTCGAAGTTTAGGTAGAGACATGAACCGGATCGGATTGAAACGAGACGAGTGTAACAAGTCCTGATCCGATTCATGATCTCAGTGCACGACCAGACACTGGGGTCCCCAATCATGGAGTTACTTGCCCTACCTTGTTCCCAAATCCATGATCTTAGTGCATGACCAGACACTGGAGTCTTCGCCTGCATTATGACTTGACAAGGCTTAAAACAGGTTCGCAGTCCTGAAAAGTACGTGGTGACTTCTCTATTTGATTCAAGTATCACAGCCCCATACCAAGATACTCACAATATGCAAATAAAAAGAATTTAATTCTTCACAAAATAGGCTCACCGAGACTATACCCAGGGGTAGATGATCGGGAAATCGGCTCGGGATTCCCTGACTCCTGTACACAGTGTTTGGAGAGATTTTGCAAAGCCTCGAGTGAAAAGGTCAATTATAAAAAATCTCAAGTAATTTTAGCAAAAATAATTGAGGTACTTCTAATATTTGCAATATCTTAATATCACGAGCGTGAGGATCGATCTTTTTTTTTATTTTTGTATGCCTCTATTCATGGAAGAGTCACTACAAGTATGTTTTCTAGCTATTGAGAAAGTTGATTGAAGGTGTTTGGCTGGATCGTAAGTTTTATCATTAGTCAGGAGGTCAACTTTGGTTCAATCTACCTCCATCCTTCTTATTCCATGCAAACGAAAATCCCATGTAAAGTATGTGTTGAAATTGATCGCAGGACTCGTGAATTCATTTTGGGTGAACATGATGATAACAGGAGGGTTCACCTGATATCGTGGGGAACCCTACAACAACTAAAGATAAGGATGGATTGGGTTTCAAGTCCATGAGACGAGTAACATGTCGTTCTAGCCAGATTGATGGGGGATGCTAACTAACCTACTTATGTATGGTCTAGTGGTACGAAGTGCGAAAATCAAATCCATTTTCCTACGGCCTGGTCTGCAAAGTGCGCAAAATCGAATCCTTTTTTCCTACGGTTAGTCTGCATGAACATATTCTATGTAATGCCACCAGAATTTGTCGTCATATGACTGATGATGCAATACCTCTTTTTTCATGATAAATTAAATCTTTATGCATTGTCGTAGAGATTGCCCACATGTTCGCGACTTATGGCGCATATGCCCTGCTAAGTCTTACCCCTTTTTCGTTCTTGAACAATAATCTTTAGAACTATATTATTAAAATGTCTTATGTGACTTAGCCCTCCCAATAGTACTTGGGAACTTGTTTCCCGTTTGTAATTTGGTGGGTGTGGAGAGACGAACATGGCTTATTGAAGAAATTCTAGTGTGCAACAAGATAAGGTCTGAGTTTATTAAGTCTCAAACAGAGAGAAACTTGTGTGTAGTGTTAAGAAGGAGGAAGGTCTACACTTTTGCTAACTTGGAGGATGAGTTACTAGTGTCTTGGACTGCAATCCATACGACGGAGCTCCAGAGGCTGTCGAGGAGTACTCGGGGAAGGAATTTTTAGGGATAGATCATTTTGGAAAATGTGTTGGTATCTCTTTAACACTTGGGAGTGTGAAATGCGTTGAAGTTGAACTTAAAGCTCTTTTAAAAGACATGGAAATTTTTGGTGTTGGAGTTCGTGTGTCGGATATACGCATGGTAGTCAGCTTACATTCAAATGCTACATGAAGATCATAGCACGTATCAAGGCCGCATTACATTTGTACAATGTCAATCGATGCAAAGATTTATCACTTGTGAAGCTTGGATTATCACAATTTCCCATTGCTATTAGGAGCAAATAGGTTGCAGAATTGTTGGCTTATAAGGGAGCGACCAAATGGAAGTGATGAATGATGGAACCATTTTGTTGCTAGAACTTACGTTACTCGATCAATTTCTTAACATCTTCAAGGTGTGGCGCTTGCATAATATATAAATGTTAGTTAGAATTTTTTTGTTTTGTTTTCGCGGTTTCACCCTTTGTAACATAAAAAAATCATTCAACCGGTTCAATATACTTATATATATGTGAAAAAAATATGTAGATATTCTTTTTCATGACTTAAGTTTTTGGATAGATAGTTAGTTTTTAAAACAAATGTATTGCAACGGCAATTTTCTGTTGGCATAAACTAGGTAAGGTTGTGTTGTGTAACAGACATTGTTTTGTTGTTAATTGAGATCGCTGTCTATTCTTCGCTACGGGTCAGGTACTCGCAACGAATTCAGATATTTGAAATGCACTTCTTGTCATTGCTAAAAAATACTGTTATTTGACTGTATACAGTCGTTGTATAGTTTTTGGTAGAAGAAACCATATATTTCGCATCGACATTTATTATATGGTAATGGAAAAGTCATTGCAATTCAATCCAATTTATATGCGACAATAAATGTCAATTGATAAAAGCTTCGCTATGGAGACGGTCCGCAATGAACAAAGTCGTTGCAGAACAGCTAATTTATTGCGACAAGCTTCGCGACCGCGATCCACTTTAAGTATTGATTAGTAGATTGCGGGTTTGGATGACTATGTATTAAACGTACAAGAAAGTGAAGAAGCGTACTTAAATGCATTAGTTAGTCATGATCTATAAGATTGTTTTTAAAAAAATTAATAAACCCTCAAAGCGGCTAAAAAAGGCGACAACATGTCTTGAGGTATATTATCGTGTTTCTATTTTAGGTTACATTAGGTAATAATCTCTAGTATCCTTTTGACATGATTTATTATATTCCAGTCGAACCAATATCGGTATAAAGAAATCTGGTAATTAGCTCTAATGCACAATGTTTCGTGTTGAATATATTTAGGGCATATTTTAAACAATGGCATAACAAGGATAAACAGACAACTACAAGAATAGTGACATAAGGAAGCTACATTGGAAGCATAATTGGAGAGTGCTACAGCCCGTAACATACGACTAACAGCGCCCAGTCACAATAGCATGAACAGCCAACAACCAAAGAACACAAGCAGGTCAACAAGTCATGTTATGGGTGTGGCATGAACCCACTGTTTGTCAAAGACAATAGCATATGCAAAGAGGGACAAATTTAAACGAAGCGCATCAAGATGACAGCTACGCAAAAAGAGGACAATAATGTAAACAAGTCTTCAGAGAACAAGCATAACGAAGTACGTGGAAGTAGCATAATAGACTCTAAAAGAACCGATATATTACATAACAAACTGCAAGCAAGATGAACGTGAACCTAACAGCCTAGATCTCAGTAGAATAGCTCCAAAAGGAAAGAAGAAGGTCARGGAACCTATTCTTCTTCAGCAGGGACTTCGACTTTGCGAATAATTCATTTCAGAGTGTTGCTAATCGTGAGAGCATTTGTGGGTGAGATAAGATATGTAGAAGCATCTCCTTTTTCCGAAGTTGTTCCATGAACTTTGAAAACGGTTCAGGCTTTTCCTAGTGAACACAAATAAAGTGTCAGTATTACCAAAGGTAAGTATGGGAGAGGGGCGAAAACAAAGTGTTAACGTACATCATGCTTCATGGCAGTGAGCTCCGCGCATTTCAGGCCACAGATCARTTCCACCTCTTGTGTAAATGYTGTCACTTTGATTGAAGATGACATATCAGCGATGAAACRACCCGTCTTATTCTAGGTGCATTGGCGGAAACAATACACTAAGTAGGGTCTCAAAAGATGCGGAAAAATTAAAAACTTCAAAAACAAACTTAAATAAAGTTATTACATTCAAATCCAAGGAGYAACATCTCCCAATAACTTAAAGCAATTCAAAAYGTTTACACAAAGTTACRAATTATTAAAGGGGTAATCCTAAAGTCTCTCAGTAACCTCTTTCCCCAGCAGCTCCAAACAAATCACTCACCTGCAACATCTAAAACCACAAAAATTTGCCACTTAGTGGCCAGTAACTAGACCATCCTTAACACACATGTTCAAACGTAAACAAGGAATAAATGCAAGGCTTAAATAAAAAGAATTCGATTCGAAGACCACAAACCTTCAATAAGATTATAGTCAAATAGAAAACAAACCAAGTGAATTAAAACCAAA
>SNQN01002770.1:50866-69164 GCA_008642245.1 Bassia scoparia | reverse complement strand
AGGGAGAGACCTCTTTCAGATGGCCTTTTGATAAATTGCTCTTCAACCTCATTGACAATCATGACAAAAAAAAACCTCATTGAAATTATATTACTTAGAGTATTTTTCGTGGTTTTTTGTTAATCTAATGGAAAATATATGAGGCGTTTAAGAACTAGGATGTACGGAGTACAAGTGATAATATCCCTGTTTCTGAGAACCGAGAATTGATAAACACTTGCATTTTATAACTYGACTAGGTTTTTCATGCACGCTATTTGTGCTGCAACATTAAATTTCTTCAAAGTTTTAGTGCTTCAAAGGTCTATGTATCGTTTATAGATTTAAGATGAACCATGATTATGTTTCTTCATCTTCTTTAGTTTGTACTCCCCCTGTTCCCTTTTGTTGGTCCTYTTTCTCAAAATGGAATTCCTAAATTAACCATATTTATTATTTTTCTTTTTACCATTATCTAMATTACTCCCCAAAATTCACATTCCAACACACATTTATTACCTTTTCTCATCTCACTAAATAAAACAAGTCAATAAATCTTTTCAAGTAAGAATCTCTTTAAATTAACGCATTCTATTAATTAAAGGTTTGAATCCAAGATCTCTTCTATGACATAAGACATACTTACCAACTCAACCAATTATTATGTTAGAGATTTAAATATTCACATATTTTTATATGAACCCATCAACGTTCATCGGCTTTTTTACTTTAAATGTTTTGTTACGTTCCATTTTTTGTATTCGTACGGAGTATTTCATTTCTTGAAATTGTTATCTTCTCGAATAATGTATCACTTTAGCAAGTTATCTTCAAATTTCTATACAAAGAATCACAAAATATAAAAAATTATGAAATTTAGAATGTTTTGCAACAACTTTATATTTGACGACAATCCGAGGCATCGCCCATGCCAAACCACTAGTTTACTAATTAAATTGACATAATTGATAAGAAAATAAGTAGATAACGAAGTGAGAAAGGGAGATATGTATGTGGTTGTTACTCATTTTTATTGTACACTAGTGACACACGGCTCGCGCATGCGCGCCGCGTTCCACGTGAATATCCGTTAAAAAACAATGTATTAGTTTGCATATCCAATGAGCAATTAGCTGAATTTTGCCACTTTCTCATACATCCTCTTCTGCCCTCCATGTGTATTTTAGTTCAGGTCAATTTTAATCTAAAGAAACATAGCTCAAGTCAAAGTACCAGAAATTYGTCTGAARATGTATACATGACTCAATACCTAAAAGGCTAAAACGTGTATTATACATTGCTTAATGATCTTATCATGATCTACCTTTTATGTACATCCGTCTCATCAACAATTTCCTCCTGTACAAACAATAGTGCAATTTCCGAAAGCTTGCAGTTTTGCATTAATATTTGCTTTGTTGCTGACTTGTTCACTTTCAATTAATTTTTTTCCTTCCATATGGCTGCTTCCTTTTTGAAACTCATTTAGGATGTCATACAAAGGCATGTATCCTGAACCCTGAAAGACTTGCAATTAACAATCACCAACAAGAAACCCTAAAACTCTCAAAAAAAAGCTATATAAGACGTGATACATGCTTAATCAACGTGGAATCCTGCAAATGGAAACAACACTGACTGGATTTTCAACTGAAAAAAGGCGATTGAAAATCAACCTTACCTTTCTACAAAATATTTCTTTAATAAAAGTGGAGGAAAATTAAAATTCAACATCGTCGAGGGTTTTGTGGTCGTGGATGTTTTTGAGTTTCGGGTGGTTATGTAGGTTTTGTGTTGGTAGCTAATTTTGTGAGCGGTTTTATGGAGTTGTGGGTGATGTTTTCTTGGTTGTATGTGGTTTTGTGATGGTAGTTGATTGGTTGTATGTGGGTTTGTGGTTGTAGGTGGTGGTGGTGGCCAGTTTCACACAATCGCTGGGTGGTGGTGGTGGGTGTAGGTGGGGATGGGTGGTCAAAGGGGTTGTGGGGTGGTTGGAGTATTGTAGATGGTCAAGAGAACATTGGGGGAATCCAAGTCCGAAGGAGGGAATGAGAATTAATGGGTTTAGGAGAATTTGAGAATGAAAGTGGGACTGAGATTTTAAAAAAATTCCAACAAGCCCCATTAAGGGAATCTAGATAGGAACTTGTTTCCTTTTCATTTTCTTGATACCTTGCAAACAAACATGTCCTAAACTAAATTGTAAATGAAGTAAACTAAATTGTTGAACCATTTGATTGAAACTAAAATAAACTATAACTAAACCAAACAAAACTACTTTAAAACAAAAAATAAACAAAACTGTAAAAATTGTACTCCCTTCGTATCATAATTCTAGAAACGATTAGACATTTTTTCTCGGGAAATTTCCAATGGTAACCATGAGTTTTTGCCAATTCTCAATGGTAACCATGAGTTTTTTTTTAATCCCATTGGTGACCATAAAACTTAAATTTAATCCCAGAAAGGACTATTCACCTCTAATATATCAAATTTTGAACTCAAAAATTCGACAATCTAACAATAAATTTGAACAAATCTTGGTAATTTATGCATGCTTGTGGTAGTTTACGACTGTGAACATGAATTTAGGGTTCATAATTTGGAATTTTAAGTTTCGAAATTTGTTATTTTCAAGGTTAATGGTCATTTGTGGGATTAAACAAAAGTTTTATGGTCACCAATAGGATGAAGAAAAATTCATGATTATTCTCTGTACTTTATGACAAATTGTTTATACAATTATGATACGGAGGGAGTATGTTTTAAGTGAAATAAGCAATTGATTTGAATTGACAACATAAATTGCAACTTGTAAAAACTATCACAAGTTTCACAAGGAATCACAACTTAACAAGTTAAGGGTCGATTTGAAGCAATTTTGGGTGTTAACAAAAAGCTAAGTTGTAGAACCTAGCACAAAGTGGGGTTTTCTTTTAGTGCAATAAAACTTACAATCAAGAAGTCGATTTGAACAGCATCAAAATGAAAGAAACATTTTATGCATCAAGGCCCCATCAAAACCAAAATCAAAATTTATTAATATGACATCTAAAATACAACAATAATGTTTTAMTATCATATTGCAAATAGCACAGTAACTGATACATTTTTGACAATTTGAGGCATGGCACATTCCTAAAAATTACAGTAATAATGGCAGTCTAACAACAAATCAAGGATGCTCTTTTGACCCCCTACCTACTTGGGTCAAATTTCTAAATCATCAAAAATCTGGTTCAAGGACCCAAAAAAAAAAAAAAATTAAGGTTAGTCTCTTGATGAAAATTGCTTTTTAGTAGGGCCCTCCATCGATATCTCTCCTATAAAACCCTTCATACCAGTTGATTTTTTCATAGCTTGATAGGCTCCTATCCCTTGCCACTTGAAGGTCACCCCGTTGGCTGTTACTCGAGAACTCTACCCCAACAGCAACCAGTTGCCTTCAGAATCTAAAGCAGTTCCTGCATGAAATACTTTGACACAAGGAGCAGCTTCTTCTGCTGCTTCTACATTGCGTATGATAGTTCCCTTCTTATAACTTCCAGGATACCCCTTACTGCCATAACTACCACCATTGCTGAACCAGGAGACCATTTCAAAGACACTCCTGTTAGCTCACCTTTAAAGCAGCGAGAAGAACTTTTGCAAGTCAGACTCCAAACGCATCATCAAAACCTGTAGTAGCAATACATGATCACAATTTCACTAATAAGAGGCAATTTTGAACTAAAGTAATCAAATAGGAATTATAACATCATTTACGAGAGGTATATTTGCCACAAAGGCAATCGCTTCCAAAGAAAATGTTAATAGAATCTAGCTTTTCAAAGAACAGTGAAGAGCCCTATCTTTGAGATAACATCTTTACTGCTCCTAGCCCTTTTTGTGCAAAATTACACTCTAGTACTCTACTCATCCACGCTCAAAGAAAGCATATCAGAAATAAGAATTAATTAGTCTACCCACCTGGCATTCAGGGTCTCCAAACCGGACATTGTATTCAATAAGTTTGGGAAGTCCCGATTTCTCTTCAATCATGAGGCCTGCATACAAGACCCCCACAAACTTGCAACCTTCTGCTGCCATCCCTTTGACAGTGGGAAGAATGATGGAAGACATCACTAAAGACTGAAGTTCTTTTGTCAACACAGGAGCAGGAGAGTATGCACCCATTCCACCTGTGTTGGGCCCTGTATCACCATCCCCAACACGTTTATGGTCCTGAGCAGATTCTAGAGGTATGGCATTCTCACCATCCACTAATGCAAAGAAGGATGCTTCTTCTCCTTGCAGAAATTCCTCAACAATGACACGACTTCCTGCAGAACCAAATATGTTATTTACAAGCATCGAATCAACGGCACCATAAGCCTCATCCAGTGACATAGCCACAATAACTCCTTTTCCAGCAGCTAAGCCATCAGCCTTGATTACAATAGGTGCTCCTTGCTCTTTTATGTATTGTTTGGCGGCAGTGGGATCAGTAAAGGTTTGATACTGCAACAATTAATTCAAATGACTAAGAAAAACACAACATACACATACATAATTTTTATTTTTTTTAATAATTGATTGAAAATTTAACAAAATTTGACATGCCAACATAACATAAATATTTATCATCTATTATACTTCCATACAAAAGTATGAAGATTTGAAAATATATCAGGTATAATCRCAAACTTATTCATAGTGAAATTATGTTTGTCCTAGACACATAGCAAATGGTCAAAAAGTCACTACTCACTAATTGGACCAGAATGAGTAAATTTTGGCATGKTTAATCAAAGGTTCACAGAACAGTCATCTGATACTTTACTTAATCATATAAGGRACTTTAAAGGTCATTGAAAAATGACCAACCTTGGCAGTGGGAATACCATACTTGTAACATAAACTCTTCATGAAGTCCTTAGAACCCTCTAGAGCAGCAGCCTCAGATGAAGGGCCAAAAGTTGGGATGCCAGCTTTTACAAGGTCATTCGCAAGACCAGATACAAGGGGAGCCTCAGGTCCCACCACAACTAGTCCAATATCCTGTTMCTGGCAGAAAGAGATGACAGCTGAGCTGTCAGAAGAGTCAATGTCCGGCAAGCATGTTGCATCCCCATCATTTGAAATCCCYACATTACCAGGAGTACAATACACGGTATTACATGATGGTGATCGTTGCAACGCATAGCAAAGTGCGTGCTCTCTTCCACCTCCACCAATTACCAATACCTTTACCTTATCCTCTACAGGGCCATTAGATCAAATCAGTGGGATAATAATAATAATAATAATAATAATAATAATAATAATATATAATTGTTTATAAATTAAACATTAAACATATAAGATTTGTACTGGTTAAATCAAATCACAAGCTCTAACACAAAAGAGAATGACAGAATATCAATATATACTAAATCAAAAGCAATGAATGATATCCAAATAGGCCATCTCCCGTGCACATACACATTCCGGAAAAAGAGAAAAGGGTGATGCAATGCCTAAKTAAGATTTTTTAGGTACAGTATGTATTTTGGTAAATGTTCCAATAGTTGGTAAATCTTACTCACTCTGATCTATCTTTAGCCTTTGGCCTTTTGTTATTGAGTTTTGTGAGTTGATTCCAATAAAATATCCATGAATGGTAGTATTCACTCCAATGACCATGAACAATAGTAACAGAAAACTCTAAAATAAATGCACCACCAAAGTTTAGCTTTATTAACAAATATTTCCTCCCTTTCAAATTATTTGTTACACTTTCTATTTAAGTATGTTTCAAATTACTTGCTACACTTCCTGTTTGGGTAAAACACTCTCTATATCTCCCTCCTCCCACATGGGCCCCCTTATTTCTTTCTCTCTATCTCTTTCTTCTCCGAAATCTTGTGTAGGAGTCCATAATTTTAGAAGTGTATTGAGTATTCTAAAATGGAGGAAGTATAAATGTTGGCGTTCCTTTAAGTTCAGCCTAAAGGTCAAGACTTAAGAAGAAATTATAGAACTGGAAAGAGTTGGTCTCCGCTAATTTTGACTGAATGTCTTTGCTTTCTTACATAACAAGAAGCAAAACACAACTCTCAGCATCCCTCTTCAGTCTTCACATTCCCATAGACCATTATTGCAAGTATGACTCATTTGAGCAGAATTAATAAAGTTATAAATGCAAAATCATCATAGAATAAACAAATACATCCCATAAACACACCAAAATCAATGGAATTCACATACTTACCAAGCAATCAAGTAAGCAAAGCAACCACACAAATTATAAACTAGGAAACACTCATTATACCTGAAGTAATCCCTCCATTGGCTATGCAAGCAACTACAAACGGATGTTTCACACTTGKATTCTTTGAACCCATCATCGACACATTAAAACCAAATACCTCCTCACTTACTAAACCAAAGCATCCAATTTGACCACCGTCAAACTTCAAACTAGTATTTACCTTATTCTCCGCTGAGAATATTGATGACTTTGATTGTCCAAAATACYACTTAAACGAGCTAGACTTCACCTTTTGGCCGAAACACATGATATTTGCTCCCAAAACTCTGTTACSTGAATAAGAGCTAACACTGCCACTATAGGCGGTAGGAACGTACATTTGAGCAGCACCACATGAYYCCATTTTCATCAACTACCTTAGGGTTCGGCTGTACCAAAGGGAAAATCATTCAATTATTCCATAATTCAAMCAATTAAAATACTCTCAAGACTCAACATAAAGTGTGATAAAGATTGAAGCTTTTCTATGTTCTACAAGAATTTAAACGCCCAATTACCAACATAATAAATCGCAGCACTTAACATGCACAAACAATAGAACACAAAACAAAACTCAATTTTTGAACGAAATCCGAACAAAATTATAAATACATAAACAAATCTGCACAAATTTGGGGGGAAGAAGTGTTGAGAAGAAGAAAATACCTTATAAAACCAAAACCCTGACAATGGTATTAAGAGCAACCACGCAACAACAATTGCGGTGCCAATTGGGGCCGCAGCGCAACAACAGCAGCAACGCAGCAAGAGATTGAGGAGAGAGAAAGAGACGTTGTCGCCTTAGGGCTGCATAGGAGCATGTTTAGCGACAAGCCTTAAAACTCCGGAGTCAATAAATTCTCTTATTAAAACTCACTCAAACTTGATCGAATTTATCACTTTAGTCTTAAGATTCGTGCTTATGACATTTTTTATTTTATCTTTTTATATTTACTATATAATAATTACATTAATTAATTTTAAAGTCATACAAATCTATTATACATTGTTGACACATGGCACTTTCATACTATTTTCATTAAATTTTTTWAAAAAAATACCTAAAATTCCATTTATTCGATGAACAATCCATACAGAAAAAGGTGCTTGGAAACCTTTACATAGTGATTTACAAAAGCAGTTAATATTTCCATCCAAAATAAAATAAGTTAATACTTATCTAAAATCGGGTATGTTCTTGGCTTCCGCTTTCCTTTGTATTTCGCACTTAGAATCACAGTGTTTTTGTAGCAATACGGTTATTTCATTTCAATGTGTGTTATGCTTTGTTGTAATTTAACTATTATATTTCATTGTTGGTCTTCAAATTCAGCCCCAAAAGTGCCCCAAAAATATACAAACAACAATATACATCCTCCCAAACAATAGAAATTGAAACAAAACTCATAAATAATTCCAACAAAACTCTAGCAAAATAATTGAAACAAAAACTCATAAATAATTCCAACAAAATTCACACAAAACTCTAGCAAAATAATTGAAACAAAAAAAATGAAAATTGGAACAAAATTATAAATAGATAAAGAATTCAACACAAAATTGGGGGAAGAAGAGGAGATAGAAGAAGAATACCTTAAAAAATCGATACCCTAACAATGATACAYTATTAAGATCGAGCAACCACACAACGCAACAATAGCAGCAGCGCAGCGCAATACCAGAGAGACCAGACACAGAGACGCCGTCCGTCGAGTGGGGCCACCCCTATAACGGCTATCAGGAGTGGAGAGAGAAAGGGGTTTGATTGTGTCACTTCCTCGAGTAATGAAATATTTTGGACCCAATAGTTAAACGAGGCAACGAACAATTTCTGATGCAATCCAGTGGCAAAAGTAGTAATTTACACTATTGCTCTTTGTAGAAACTCACGTGTTCAACAATTAATATTTTAATTTGATGTTAAAATTATGAAAATTTCCTACTATACATCTGAGTTTATGCTTAATAGTTGATATGTCATGAGGTTTTCAAATTATCACATATACTTATGAGGTTAGGGATTAATAGATCAATTACCCTTATGATTTATTTTTTTATGCAAGAGAGAGTTACAAAAAAAAAAAAAAAAAAAAAAGTAAACTAAACTAGAGCAAGCGAGCAAATTAAACTACTCCTATATATCTTTCTAGGGAAGGAAACACCTTGTAAATCCTCAGCTAAGATACGGATTAAACCAATGGGAAAATTAGAGTTGTACACCACATTCCTACCATTGTCGATGCCACAGTTTGCCAACCAATCGGCGGCTCGATTCGCTTCACGAAAGCAGTGAGTGATAGTGACTTGCCAACGATCTCGAGCAATAAGGTCTTTGCATTGTCGAACTATTTGTAGGACGTGGCCATTGTAAGGAGCTTCATTTTGCAAAAATTGTACATAGTTGAGATTATCCATGCGTACATCCAGGAACTTGATTTCAAGGTGCCAAGCTAGTTTTAGACCCTTGAGTAGTGCCATAAATTCGACTTGAAAAGCTGAGGAAACACCAAGATAATAGTGGAAACAACTGAAGCATCCACCGGAGTGATCACGAATTGAAGTAGACCACCAGCAGCTGCATGACTAGGAGCACCCCTAGCAGCACCATCAGTATTCAAAGCCGTCCATTCATACAAAGGAGGAAGCCATCAAATAAGGGCTTCATGAGAGGTATTTCCGGTGACTTCAAGGCGCCTGTCTCGATTGAGAGCATGATGGGCTTCTCAGGCCGCTACCTTGATGAATGAGACTCTATCATTAGGAATAGCTTCACCGTCACGGAATAGGGCATGATTCCTCTAACGCCACACCCACCAAAGGGCCATTAGATAGAGGTACAGCCAATGATCCTYATCACTAGGGAGGAGGCCAGTGAGATTAGCCACCATCCAACGTTGTAAATCAAACTCTCCAAAGAAATTACTTCGACGAGGAATTGGGCAAAGCATTCGCCACATTGCATGTGTAGCTGGGCAYTGGCGTAAAACATGAAGGATAGTCTCGTCTTCTTGTTTGCGAATTTGACATAAGGGATCATCATGAATCCTTCTTCGCACCCGATTGACATTACAAAAAATTCGTTGATGAAGCACAAGCCACATGAAAATTTTCACTCGATTTTGAGCCATGGTTGACCACACAAGGGACATATGATGGTCCGATCGAGGAATTATTCTCTTCATTGCGGATGATTTTGATTGTGGATTTGATCGAAAAAARCCCGATAGAGGTGCCTTTCCAGTACATAGCATCATGCATCAAGGGGTCAACCACTAGCTCACACGATTGGATTTTTTCCAATATGCTCAAGGGCAGATACTCCCCTAACAAGTTCCAATCCCAACCAGTATTTTTATTCCAAACGTCTGCGACGAGAGAGTGTTGAATAGTAGGAGGAATCTGCTTGATTGCTACTTCAGACAAAGGCTTGTCAAGGATCCACCTGTGCAACCAAAGCTTGGTAGTCATACCATTACCTATTGCAACTTGAGTGGCTTGCTGGATTGTGGAAGAGTTAGCCACAATTCCTCGCCACACATTTGAACAATTCGAATGGGCTTTAAACATGTCTAAATCTGCACGCCCATGACAATATTTATACCTTAGGACTCTAGGCCAGAGGTTGTTTGGCTCATGTATCATCCTCCACCCCAATTTCGATAAGAAGGCTGAGTTCACTTGGCGCATGCTTCTCATGCCTAGGACACCTCTACCTTTCGGCTTAAGCATGGTCTTCCATGAAACAAGATGCATCTTCCGAGACTCTTCTTGATCACCCCAAATAAAACTTCTAGTTTTCTTGTCTATATCATCACAAATAGCTCGTGGAATATTGTAATCCCTCGTAATATTCGAATATTTATAAATATATTTTCTATAAATATATTATGATTTATCGTATAAAAAGATATATATTTTATTTGAAAGCTATTATTTTCATTTAAATTTTATTTTATGATAGAAAAGATACTTATATTATTTAAATTATATTCTATTATTTCAGTTTAAATTATATTTTATGATGAAATCTATTTTTTCTCCTTTATCCAAAACAAAATAAATAAAACAATCAAAATATTTAAATTTGACTTAGCTAAAACCTAAATAAGGAAAAGGGTTTTATTTTCTTTTCCCTTACTCAATTTATACGTACACTTTAGTTTTCAAAAAAAAAAGGGGGAAAGCGTGAACAGCTGCTGCGTGTTGTTGCCAACGCCGAAGCCCCCACCGTCGCCGCCCATCTCCGTCGGCCCGCAGCCCAACCGGTCCTTTCCCTTTCTCTTCCTTGCTTTCTTTTCTTTTCCCTTGCAAATTCATGTCTTTGTTTTGTTTAAACTTTGAAGTTTTTTTATAATCAAATTGTTTATGCTAATTCTTTTGAGTATAATATACTATGGATTGCAATGATTATGATTTTTATGATGATAATTTCAATTGAAAATTTCAGATTTATTGAATTATAAAATTAAGGTTTTAAAATAAGGTTTTTCAGTTTAGTATTTTTTTAATTTATTTTTCGGCTGGTCAATAATTTACAAAATTTTGGTCGAGTGATCTACATATTCATATACACCTTGTGTAAAAATTTCAGAAATTTCCAAGCACGTTTYCTATTTCAAAAAAAWTCGTTTTCGAATTGACAATTTTCGTGTTGCAGATTCGATTTTTGATTTTTCCTGATTTTTATGTTCATCAATAATTTACGAAAGTCTTTGTGAATATTCTATATACAGTAAAAGACGTTGTGTAAAATTTTCAGAATTTTCAAAGCTGATTTGCTATTTTAATAAATTCGTTTTCGAACTGACTGTTTTCCAGGTTGCTGACTGGGTTCACAATAACTTTATTGTGAATCCAAAAAAAGTCACTTGACTTTTACAAACTAACTCTAATTATTAAATGCAAAGCTTCTTCACAGTAATAGTCATCAACCTTTTCTTCTTCTCCTCTACCTTTGTTTTGGTCGCTGAACCTTTCCTCACAGTAATAGTAATCAACCTTTTATCTTTTTTTTGTCTTTTTTTAATTTTTTTATTCTTTGTGATCTGAATTTTACTGCATGATTCTAAAAGGGTGTTGCAGTATATTTGTCAAATTGTTCTGTTCATTACTTTGATTGTTATATTCTTTTTTGTTACTTTAATTGTTCTGTTTAGTTTGGTCAAATTGTGATGATTCATTAAAATTACTGTATGTGTGATTTTACAGTAGCAAGTATGTCGCAGTATTTTTGCCGCTAATCGTAAGAATCAATTTCGATAAAGTTTCTTAATTACTTTAATTAATATTATATAATGTAGTTCTGAATGATATTGTGTATTTTAATACTTACGTTATAATGTATTTTTARATCATATACTTATATCTTATATTTGTGTGTTATGATGTACTTTTGAATGTTATTGTGTAATTTAATACATTATAATGTACTTTGGTATCATATACTTGTTTGTGATATTATGTACTTTCGAGTGTTATTTTGTACTTTAATACGATATACAGAGTAATATACTATTGTATCTTATACTTATATCTTATTATATCTTATACTTGTGTGTAATATTATGTTGGTAATCTATTGTCCACGATCATGAGAGGATGTTAGTTTTTTCTGAATGCATCCAATTCTTGCCAAAAGGGTGCGTTTTTGCTTGAAAATATTATGAAAAGTATCCCGATTCCATTGTTGCAGTTTAGCTGAGAATTCTTCAAGAAAAGGAACCAACGATGCAGAATTCGACCAATTATCATCCATAAATTCTTGAAACTTATCATGAGTGATCCAGGTCGCTTGAAATTTGAACGACTTATTAATGGATTGAATAGGTACAAATCCATTAGGAGAGAGTAAATAGGGCAGTGGTAAGACTGAATAGCGGGAATATTTTTGACCTTGACATTGGAGTAGCAGGCACTCCAATCACTGTTACATAGAAAACGATCAAGTTTGGCACTCTTACGTGTCTCAAGGGTGAGACCACACAACCAAGTATGGGGAGGACCTGATGATGGGATCTCAATCAATTGCTTTGATGCAACCCAATCATTAAACTTCWTGGCATGGCGTTGYACAGTATTACCACATCCGGAGTGTTCCCATTCAAATCTAGTGTCATTAAAATCACCCCTTAGAAGCCAAGGGTGATTATGAGATGCGGCAAATTTTTTTAGAAGATTCCATAACTCATGACTTTGTATTGGGTTGGGACTTGCATAGATCTAATCAATTGCCCTTATGATTAATTATGATCGTTGAGTTTCCGTTAATTTAAACTTAATTGCTTTTTAAAAAAAAAAAATTAACAAAAAAACCTTTATTAATTATTTCTTCCTGCTTCTATTTCCTCCACCCTTCTCCCTCCTTCATGGCTACATTTTTTCTCTTCTCTAATAATCTTCGTGATCTTAAACATCAATAACAAATTAGAACAACGACAACAATAATTTCGAACAACAATAACAACAAATTTGCCATCAACAACAAAAAATTTGACTTTGAACAAATTTGAGTTTAAACAYCAACAAGAACAACAATTTGTTCAAATTTGAATTTGAACAAGTAACAAAAACAACAATTCGAATCTGGTTTGGTCGAATTAGTTTCAAGAACAATACGAATTAATGTTAGATTTTCTATTTCCTGCWTGTGGGTTGTGGGTTCGTGGGTTGGTGCTGAGGGCCGTGTGTCACGGGTCGCGTGGGTTGGTGGTCGTGGGTTATGTGTGTTCGTGTGTTTGAACCTGGGCTGGAGTCGTGGGTGGTGGTTGTGGGTTCGTGGAATATGTGTATTAGTTTGCTTGCAAATAAGATATTCGAACACAAAAGCTCCATTTTTCCTAATTATTTCGTCTTTTTTCCTTTGCTTACTGCCAATTGTTATTATTGGTCAAATTCGAATTTCTTCAAATTCAATTATTTTAGTTGTCGTTCAAATTTGTCTTGTGTTCTTTTTTGTTGTTTGAAGTTGTGTAGTTCAAATTAATTGTTTTTGTTGTTTGAATTTGTGTAGTTCAAATTTGTTGTTATTGTCGAGGGACTTGAGGAAATTAAAGAAGGCAAAAAGATAAGAACGGATGAGAGAGAAAGAGCAAGTGAGAGAAGTGAAAACGATGAATTAGTTTTAATTTTAGTCTAATTTTTWAAATTAGTTTTAATTATAAGGTTAATTAATTAGTTTTAAGTGGTTAATATTTAATTAGTTAGCTTTAATGGTTGACATCATAACGGAATCCTAACGTCCGTTAGTATTAAAGGTATTTCAGCTATTAACCACTAACCTCAGGGGTACATGAGGTAACTCGAAAACCTCAAGAGTACATCAGCTATTAGGCCTAACCTCTGGGGTATTTGGGGTAATTTCCCTTGAAATTAAGGATTATGCTATAGATAGCTTAGAGGTGATCAAAAAGCCCGTTCCGGCCCGAAATTTTGTGGGCTTTGGTCACGAATTTTTTGGCCCGAAATTGGGCCGGGSCCGGGCCCYACCCGAAATTTTCGTTTTTTATCCGGGCTTAAGCGATTAAATTTTAGACATTTTGGTTAAAATTTTGGGTTCGAAACAAAAAAGCCCGAAAAGCCCGCTAGGCCCGCACTTATTTTTCGGGCTTTGGGCACAAGCTTTAGGCCCGAACCTAGGCACGGCCCGAGCCTGATTATCGGGCCTATATTTTAAGGCAAGCCCGGSCCGAACCCGACCCATGATCACCTCTAAGATAGCTCTTAGGTTATGAATAAAATTAATACACTTTTTTTTGAAGGGTAAAAATTAATACACTTCTATAAATGGAAACAATTAAAAGAAAATAATTTAAAATCACACAATTATCAAGGTAATAAATGTTTGATTGGAAAATTTCTTTCCATTACCTTATACATAGCCCTATGGGCTAAAATTAATTATGCGTGAGCGACACTACTACAAAGAATTAGGGGAAACTAAAACGCAAACAACTATACCAACCACAAAAACACAAAAGTTGATTGATCACAATAACAAAATTAATGTAATTAAAATGGAAAACACAAACCACAAATGCTAGAATTAGGTAAAACACAAAACATAATGAAAATCGAAATCCAATGGGAAAAAAAAATCCAAATTAGCTATCGCCCTCGTTTCTCACAATTMGAGCTAAATTCTTGTTGATGTGGCACYTAAAGCCKCGTGTCGCGCTTTAAGTGGTCATAGAAATCCAACATGACGCAAAAGTACATGACACGTGTCAGAAGCTGAGTGGCACTTGATCTGTATACATTCAACCGAAAACCGGTTAAATACCGTAGAGGAAATAGCTTAAGCAAGCAAACAGGTAAAACAATGCATAGGATGGTGACAAGTGTCACACATCCAAGCCTTCAAGGGATAAGGCAAAAGCCTATAAATACCCCTTGAGAGGCATCATTTTACACACAATTTTCCACACATATTTGAGAGCATTTATTTCATACTTAAGCAAGTATAGAACTTATCTCTCTAACTTCTCTCTACATTCAATTGCATTTATTCCTTTCCTCCTTCATTTACTTACTTAGGCATCGGAGGGGAGATAATCCAAAAGGATTAATTCTCCTTCTTGCAGGTGCTAAGGCGTCGAGAGGAATTGAAGTGCCAAGCCAACGACAAGTTCCAATCCAAGATCAGCTCTCTTGAAGTAGCGTAGACGAGAAGCCTCCACCCATCTCTCAACCTGCAGCAGAGGAAATATTGTAGCTTGCCAAGCCAACATGCTACAAATTTGCGCCGTCTGTGGGGAGGCAATCAGATATGGCTTCAAGGATGATAAACCAGACAAGGAAGAAACACTCCTCGATCTTCGGAGAAGGAAAGCAATCCGAATGGAGAGAACCACCCTGATCACTCCGTCTTCCATGGTGAGGAAGATCTAGGCACTTACGTGGGAACAGAGTCTCCTTCCAAGACTTGGATGGAAGATATGTTAACTTGATGTGCTAAAGAAGGAGATAAGCACGGGAGTGTTCGAGGTATTGGACCGTTTTGCAGAGCAGCAAACATGAAGGCACAACTCCAAGCCCTCAGAAGAGAATGCACGCTTGAAGGCTCAGAGTGAAGGAAAAGCAACGGCCGGTGGTAGTGAAGATCTTTCCAAGACTCAGGCCATGGAATACAGTACACCTGTGATACCCAACATCAAGACTACTAAGGTCAAGCATCTACCTCCCAGAGACAAAGGGAAGAATGTTGAGACCCAGATTATTCTCATTGAAGAGAGAAGAGTCAGGTTAGAGATATCGCAACACTCCTAAGCTCTTTCTATTGCCCCAGGACTAAATCAATGAGGGGTCATATCGTTTCAACAATGATGGTGATGACGAGAGGTCCAACAAAAGTCATGAGTCTGAGGATGTTCGAGCACTCATCGAAAGGAAGAAGTCAGAGCGTGAAGCTTCTTCAATGGATGCCAGGACTATCATCCAGAGAAGGAAAGAGCAGGCTGAGAGCCAAGATGCAAGAAGAGTTCTTGAAAAGAAGAAGTCTGAGAAGCTTAAGCAAGCAACTCATGATGATGAACATTCCCTGACGGGATCGACCCCATTATGCACTAATCCTTCTCATCGGTCTCTCAGAACGCATGGACATACTCATCGTTCCATTAGTCATCATACCGAGCGTCATCAAGATCAAGAGCCAGAGGTTCGGTCCCACCGAAGTGGGGGTTATCACTGAAGCGGTGCTAACCAGAARGRTGGGCTCGGGTTTAGTCCCAAAGGACGGAGGGGAGGTTGCAAGGACTTCCCTTAACTGACAAGAGTCSTTTCTCTGCTTCTATCTTGATGGCAACTCAATCTCAGAAGGTCAAGTTTCCTTCCATCGATGCTTATGATGGAACCAATGACCCAGATGATCACTTAGCGATGTATAAACATCTCATGCTGACCACCCAAGCTGATGACGCAACGTGGTGCAAATATTTCCCAATTACCCTCAAGGGGTTAGCTCAAAGGTGGTTCAGCGGCCTTCCAACAGGTTCCATCCATAATTTCAATGAACTAGCTGTTCTCTTTACTCATCATTTCATGGCGCATCGCCAAGAGCAGAAAAGCAGCTTACATTTGGGGAGAATTCAGCAACGACCCAATGAAAGCTTGAGAAGCTATGTTAAACGGTTCAACAATGAGACTCTTCAAATCCCTGATCTGCCAGATCGAGTGATCCTAGATAATTTCTATCGAGGYTTGGATGAAGATAGRCCCTTCAAATTTCAAATGGTAAGGCAAAGAGTGCAAGATTTTAATGAAATGATGAGGGAAGCTGAAGCATGGATTCATGCTGAAGAAGTCTGCGTCGTTAAGAAGGCCAAGGAGAAGGTAACTATTCCCTCCTCCAAACCTCAGAGCAACCAGGTCCACCGAAGTGGAGGACATGACAAGAAAAGGTCGGGCACCTGGAACATAGAGGAGGAGGGCACTTCTCAAAGAGGAACAGCTAGAAAGAAGAAGAAGTTCAACTACACCCCCACCGTAGAATATACCAAGGATCTATTCCATGTGTACAAAGAGGTTAGCAAAGATGTGCACATCGAGGATCCCCCATCAATCAAGACCGAGTTAGACACTCGGGACAAGTCCAAATACTGTCATTTCCACAAGGACGTTGGTCATGTTACTGGAGATTGCTTCACATTGCAACGAACCATGGATCGTTTAGCACATRAAGGGAAGGTGAAGAAGCATCTCATCAAGCGGTTTCTGAAGAAACCCTCATCCAAAGATGATGCCCCACACAGCGAACATTCRGACTCTGGAATAGTTCATATGATATCTGGGGGGTTTGCTGCTGGAGGACCCACTGTTGAGGGTCAGAAGGAGTATGCAAGCAAGTTGCCCGCCCTGGGAATGGCTGGAATTAGCGAGGTCAACTGCAAAAGAAGTATCTTCCCCCGACATTCGCATTTGTTGAGAAAGGACGTGGGAGTAACACCCCCCATTACGATCCTGCGTTGTTGAGATGAAGATCGTGGATAAGCGAGTCCGTCGCATCTAACGATCACTGAAGTTTGTTCGGGATATCATTAGTTTTGAATGTCTTCAAAGTTAAGTACAATGCCGATGACTTCTCCTTGCCAGAGACTCAGTCATTGTTTGGCGGGGGGATCCAGCCAGTGGGATAGTAACCCTTCATTCGTAATGGAAATGAAGACAAGTGCGACACAATGAAGGTATAAAGTCTTGGTGATTCATGAACAATGTCCATCCTACAATGTGATCTTGGCGCGTCAACCTAAACGATCAAAAATCGGTCGTTGTACAACACCTCATGGGAGAAATTGTGTGTAAGACGGCAGATAGGGAATCTATGTGACAGCAATCGCCAGAGAGGTTGACCTCGCATGCTGTCCCCACTTTCTGGGGCAAGGAGAAGAATGTTGTCAGATGCCGTCAGAGAAGAGGGTGCAGAAAAAAAACGAAATGGCGGGTGAAGTCCTAATGGTGCATGGACGACCCTAAGATAGCCATGTAATTCCATGGGTTGTGTTGCTTTCTATCTCCCGGTCCTGAACAGGGGGCCTGCCAAGATAAGACTCGCTAATTGACTCATCCAAAGAAGGACTCTTGAAATTGTGAAGCCATGTGAGTTGAAATCGAGAAGGGGCGTCAAAGGTCTGTTAAGAAATATAAGGACTTTTGCCTCTCCGTGGAAGAGATGCCAGGGTTGGATCCAAATCCCAAAATTGGATGGTTGATATCCGCGCTCACGAAGATCAATGAGCAATTCAGTAGAAAAAGAAAATTTGGACCATACGTAGCATAAGGCCGCCGATGAGTGGAGGTGAACGAAACTTTGGATGCGGTTTCAATTCGTCCTGTCAATAACCCTGAGTGGGTGGCAAATGTAGTTTGGTGACCAAAACCAACGGAACGTTGGAAGAATGTGTTGTACATCCGATCTAACAAAGCTGCCCCAAAGATATTTTTCAAACTTCCTAAGATGTGAACAGTTAAGTTAGAATCCACAGCAGGGGCATGAAAGCATGAGCTTCGTTAATGCTTACTCACAAGTATTCCATTTTTCAGCTTTAATTATATATC
>SNQN01002770.1:14175-36445 GCA_008642245.1 Bassia scoparia | reverse complement strand
TAAAAAAAACTGTTTTTTGTCATACCAACCATGCATCTCAACGAAAAGAACTATTTACTTAGGCTTTTTCCATCCAAACATCTCTAATCACCAAAGTGACTTCTTTGCTCTCATAGGAAGTTCTAAAGTGTCCTAAATTCTACCAATTACTCAAAGACATCATAAGTTCCTATTCCTTATCCTTTTAGAAATTATCCAAAGACCGAAGTAAATTTGGGGCGTGAAGGGCTAGAGTTTTGGCGGGTAATTTGTTTTGGAAGTAGGATATTTACAGACCGGCTAAATTTCATAAAAAACTTTCAATCCATAAAGCGAATTTCAGATACAGAAGGGGAAATAAAATTGTGCTAGTTTTTTAAGCTTCAATGTCTTCATATTCTTCACCGGTTAGGCTTTCTATAGTGTTGGACTGATATAAAACACGTAAAATGAAAATCGTGACGAGACTCTAGACAACGAGTAACAAGTTACAATTTGGGGGCTGTCGCAAAAAAGGAGACTAATTGTCCAGTATATTTGGGGCAGGATGGAAAAAATTGATTTCAGCAAAATTCTCAAACGAACTACCCTAGTTTTAAAGCTTCATATGTCTATAAATTATTCACAATTAAGGGCTTTTCCTAAGTGTTGGTGGTTACACCGTCTACACACAAGTTCAATTTGGGCGCGTGAAAGGCATTGGCCATTTTGGGAGTGAGCCAAATTCTACTAGACCGACACTAGATTGTAGTGTTTAAGCTTCATACATGTCTTAAATTATTCACTTAGCTTTCTATAGTGTGTGGTTACACAACGTCTAGAAAATTCGAGGGCGTGAAAGGGCATTTGTGGTCATTTTGGGATTCCGGCAATTCTACAAACGCATACCGTAATTCAGTTTTAAAAGCTATCATCATGTTTATAAATTACACAGGTTTCTAAGGTAGTGGTTACAAAAACAGATCTAGACAACAAATTAAGTTTCGGGGAGGAAAGGGCTTTTTGGCCAATCATTGGGGTTTTCCCCGAGCCAATTTCTAAGCAAACAGAGAACTAATAAATCGCTATAGGTATTTTAATAAGCTCAAATATCAATCATATCATAAATGTATAAAACTATAAGCTTATCTAAATAAGAATGTTGAATAAAGGATACAAGGTACAGAACACAGCAAAGATATAGATTGGGGGTGAACGGGCATTTTGCCAATATTTGGGGATATGCCGAAGCCAAAATTCTACAACGCAACATAAGTTGGAGTTTATTAAGCTCTACAATCAGATTAAAATGTCATAAATGTTAGCTTCTCTATAAGGTTGGTTAAATACACGATTACAGAACAAACACGACAAGTTAAAATTATGCGGAAAGCCGTGAGGGCCTATATTATGGGCACATTTTAGTATACCCGAAGCAATTTCACGAACCTAAAGCATATATTTATAAAGCGATCTACATCGTCATTTATATTCAAAAAAGGTAGGCTTTACTAAGTGTTGGATAATAAAACATTTTTAACTTTGTGTCCTTAATAAGGAAAAATACCACTTTGCTGATAAGGAAATTTAATGATGTAAGCTTTGAAACTCCTACCAGTTGCTAAAACAAGTGGCACTTCTTTTCAAATACATTTCCTTTAAAAATAAAATAAAATAAAGATTAGGAGATATTGAGCAAAGCAATAGAGTTGGTGTCACAAGAAAAGCCGATGGATTATGGGTGTATCTGAGTGTCATGTATAAATTAAGAAATATTATGAAACTTATTAATGAGATCTTAATTTTTGAAGCAGCTACAATGGGTTTAACTTTAAATTCATATGCCGAGGGTAGTAATTTAAGATACTTTCACAGGAAAAACTCTAGGAGAAACCAAGGATTATGGACCAGAACGTGACTATAGGGGTTGTTATGAATGTCAAACAAGAGTGTTTATTGGTGTTGCAATCTTAAGTCGCATGCATCTTAAACATACATGCTTAAAGCCTTAAACCATGCGTATTTTCTTCCATTGGACTGCTAATTCAAACCTTATAGTCTAATTTGGCCAAAATTTAGCATGCATCAAGCATTTGTACACCTTACTTTATAACTCACTCCCATGTTGCCTACGTGCCCTACATTCATAGAGGGTTTTTGACGGATGAAATAATGCTAAAAATATAGGTCAAGGAAAGATGTAATATTACTGAAGTGATGAAAATTATCCAATAGGGCTTCAAAGGGCCTTGAGATAGTAACTTGTGAGTTGTAGTGGTCAAAGATTTCTTCACAATATATATTGAAATTTGCTTGACCTATGTTTGATCCATCAGTGCTCCCTATGGATCAAACATAGGTCAAGCAAATTTGAATATATACTGGGAAGAAATCTTTGTAGACTACAACTCACAAGTTACTATCACCTTTGAAGTTTTACATTCCGAATTTCTTACAATCAAAATAAAACATGTAGTTTTATGTGACTCACACTTTTCTATCTTTAAAAAGTCATGTGATGATTGAAGCTGAAGCGAGTTCATTAGCTTGTTCACTAATYAGTACSCTTAATATTGTGTGGGGACTTGTATAGAGAAGCTCCTATAAGATTGTTAATGATGGCCTTAGGTGGTCTMCCTGGTCATGTAAGTTTGACCATAAGGTAATATTTGATCCATAAAGTGATATGAGGTTGGAGCGGCTATGTGCTGTGGTGAGCCTGATGGTTGAGTTGAAGTTATTGGTCAAAGGAATGAAAGAGGCTATGGCATAAAGACATAGAAAAATATGATGGTGCTTGTTGAGGTGAGAAAATAGAARTGTTGTGAAAATGATGAATAGAGATTCGTAGGAAGGGGAAGATCAGAGAGTACTGAGAGGGAAACAGAGTGTAACTCATGGATTGTAATAACCTTAATGTACWTTATTTGCAAAATGTAGTTAATGGGTATTCTAAGTCCTTTCTTTCACCTAATAAAGTTTTCCCATCTCTTTCTTTCCTTTCCTTTGTGTAGAACCAAACAACCCCTAAATAATACGGTATTACTATACATATATGCAACTGTCCATTATTTTAATGGGTTATAATATACCTGTTCTTCTTAGGTTTGTGGTGTCCATTTGTAATAATATGAAGGTATCTTATCAATGATCATGTCGTTATTTTATTCTTGAACTGCATTTAGACTCATGATAAATTTTACTCTGGTGTCCTCTCTTGCCATTCTGCATTTTATWATAATCTCTTTTCATGCATTCATAATTTGAGCCCTCAACAATTTGATAACTGAGATATATTGGATTCTGCCCTTTGRTACAAAGGTATTAAGTAGCAAATTAGTGTTACAGAAAGTAAATAAAACCCGAGTTCCTCAGTTTATCAACAATTGAAAACCTTTTAGGTGACACGTCAAATGTTGACGGAGGGTTTTGCTTTACAGGACTGTACTATRCGCTCATGTGATTTTGATTCAGAGCAAACTTGCGTTCTTCACTCGCCTGAGAGGAAAATGGAACGAGTCTCCTCTGATGCAGAAGTTCATATGGCCTTGACTCCTCTCCAACCTGTTGTATTTTTTGGATTTCACAAGAGGATGAGTGTCACAGGTTTGTTTAGCCCTAAAGATTCTATATGTAATGGTGTGATTGTGTGAAGGAGATTAACGAAAGTTAACTTATTTATTTGCTTTACTTTCCCAATCATGTTGATAAATGGGATGGTAAAGGTCTTGTGTTGGGCAAAGAAATTTAGTTGGTGGTAAGGGTTCGATGAAGCTTTCGCTTGATAAGGACTGCATAGATTATCTTTTGTAGTTTGTTTATCATTATGAACTAACATGTACTTGCTGCCTTTTGCTTGATCTACATCAAAAATTCTCTRGGCATTGCTTAAGATGGGTGAATTACGTGCATGGGTACGTTTGTTGAGGGCTTTTAGTCAATTTGGAGTTATACAAGCATCCATCTTTTGAGCATTATTGGCATTACTAAAGTTTATAAATGCATGCAAGTGCTGCTAAGGTTGGTGATTACCATGTTGATATGATCGGATAGCAAAATTAAATAATTTTTATCAAGACGGAGTTAAATGATGAGAGAGAGAGAGAGAGAGGAGAGAGGAGGGGGGGGTTATAGCTGTAAAGAAATGGGTTGTTACCTGTCGTTTGGGTAGAGAGATGAGGTATCCATGGTTGAAAATGATCTTGTGTTTGGTGATGAGCATCCATTGCATTGTGGACCTATTTGAAAAAAAGATGAAGCTTGTCTTTCCAATATTTTGCTTTTTTTTCTATTTCTATTACATAATTTTTTGGTTGTATTTTGTATACAGTCGTTGGCACTGTTGTGGGAGTAGGTCACCCACAAAATAAAGACAGACTTGAAGAAACCTCTTGTAATCTTGCTTCATCCTCGACTTCCAGTCTTGTAATTTTACAGCGTTAAATTTATGTTATCTTTATTGTCTGCCTTCTTCTATGTTACTGATGTTCTCTGAACCTCTGTGGTTGTTTAGTGATTGTAGCCTATGCAGAAGGATTAATTAGAGCGTTACAACATCCATCGTATGCATTCTCTACACATTACAACGTGATTTGGAATTAATATTGTTGACTATCTCTTGATTTGCTTGGCATATACATGGAGTATACAATATGCGTCATGTTGAAATGCTGATGTCTGCAGTTGGATGCAAATACATTAAGCTACTTGGTGGCTGCGCCTTTGCTTTATCCAATACTAGAGTGGATTTTGTTGAGTGATAGCGTGGCACACTCTTGGCATGGGACGTATCTACAGAGAGACCAACTATGATTGGATGTAAGGCTTTTTTTTTAATTTTTTTTTAAAAATATTCCTTTTCTCGAACGAGTGAATGAGTGATCATTTAGTTGATCACCTATCAATACTCTGTAAAAAGATAGGAAAATTTGGCAAACTATTGCCTTTTTATGTCGCGGATTTTGCAAAAAAACTGCCTTTTATGTAGTTTTTTTTTTTATTTTTATAAGAGGATCACTAAGACCCCTTAATGAGGTCCTAGTGTGCTCAAAATTTGTCCTTTTCTTTGCCTCCACCACCACCACCCTGCACCAACCATCTCGGGGGCCCCTCAATCACCTACCAACCAAAGCGCGAACCCCTTCCACCACTCACCAACCAATTTGCAAGATCCTCCACCACACACTGCCTAATTGGGAATGAGCCACCCTCCACTAACCAATTTGCGAGCCACCCACCACRGACCAATTCGCGAGCCACCCATCACCAGCCAATTCTTGAMCCACCCACCACCTAAAAACCAAATTTGAAAGACTRGAAACCCTGGAATCCTGAAATTTGAGTGCTCAAAACCCATTAAAATTGAAAAATCGAGATTGTGGCTTTGATTTGGATTATGATGACGGTTGCTGCTGATTGTGTGGTAGGTGTTTGGGTCGTGGTGCGTGGTGCGTGGTGGGTGTTTGGGTCGTGGTAAGGTCTTGGTGCTTGGTGGGTGTTTGGGTGGTGGCCTGGTGAGGTTGTGATGAGCTGGTGGGTATTTGGGTTTTTGGGTTGTGGTGCGGTGATGGCTTCATGGTGCGGTGTTTGTAAGGGAGGAGTGAGGTGGTGGACTGGTGGTGCTGTGCTTGTAAGGGAGGAGAGAGACCCACTAACGGATTTTAACAGAAAAATAAGAAAGGTTTTAAGAGGTAGTGGTTCGCAAAAAAACACAACATAAAAGGCTGTTGTTTTGAAAAGAAAAAAATAATCATAAAAGGCTGTTGTTTGCAAAATTGGGTACTTAAAAGCAGTTGTTGGCAAATTTTCCTAAAAAAAAACTTGTTCTTGAGTTCATTGTTGCTTGACTGCAAGCAATGCATTTTAATACGTCATTATACTTAGGGCTGTTAATTTTTTTTTTTCCTCTAGTTGTTTTGAATATATGTAAATAAAATCACAACATTATGTCATTACTTTTCAGAACACAAGTAGGTTCTCAACCAATTACATCAGTTGCTTGGCTTCCAGCAATGCGGTTGGTTGCTACTTTGTCAAAGGATGGTGCTCTTCAAGTTTGGAAAACTCGGGTGGTACTAAATCCTAATAGAGCGCCCATGCAAGCAAATTTTTTTGAGGCTGCCGGTTAGCAACTTCTTGAACTCATTCTATTGTTGATATTTGTCTAGCAGGRTACTTCTTGATTTCTTTTTATTAAGATCARTGATTCTTTTTTGGAATGAAAATCATTTCGTTGGCTTCTAGCTGTAATTTAACTGAATCCTGGGTTTCCAAAAGTTTCTTATTACTGATTACCTTGRCATTTCTTTGTGAGGCATCATTATTTACTTGTGGTTATATCGTTATAGAGTGAAATGACATTAGTTGGTTTTGCTAAGGCAATGAATAGGATTTAAGTAAGCATGGAGTAAGCAACAAATTGAAATGATCATGCATATTTAGTGATGCTAATATGAAGGAAAAGAAACAAAAAAAAAAAGGATAAGATTGGAGGTTTCAAACAGTTGTACACAAACTATGAAATTCACAGTGAAAGTACAAATATATAAGATTATTCCTTTACAATGGAAAAAAAATATACTCTGGACCTTAGTTTTTACGTTAGCTTATTGGAACAGAAATAGAAAAGTTATCTTTGAAATTTGGAATTCTGATTGGCTTTTCAACCTCATGTTCTTGTACTGTTAGTATCTAAGGCTCCTATTTGGAGTCTTTTACTTTTAGGCCATGCTTGGGATGYGGGTAATGTATTAAGGGGACAATAAAAGTCAAACTTGAGAAAACTAAGGTATTTAGAGGTGTAAATAAAGGGGGTGAAGTGGTGGTGGGGAGGATCAAGTGGTGTTGGTGCGAGGAAAATGGAGGATAGAGGAGAACTATTACGCTTATATGAGGGAAACTATTACCCTCATTTTGMGGTCATAATTACTCCCTCTTTCTCTCTCTTTTCTAATCACGAAAGTAAAAATAAAAAATGTCATTATCCCTTTATCAACATATTGACTCACTTTTTTTCTTCTTAGTTTGACTTTTATTACCCCTATCCAAAGCGTGGCCTTAGTTTGTTGTTATTTTGTATCTTTTAGTTTCCAATGGGAAACTATACATTTGACTTTTATTACCCCCTTAAAACACGAGGATACCATCCACAATATAGTTAGAGACTTAGAGTTGCTGCTTGTGTTGTGTCTCTCAACAATGAGTCAATGACCTTGTGGCAGACCTCTCTGCCTAAACCCTTATTTTTTAACACATCCATGGATTTTTAACAGAATGAAGGCTCTCTGTAAATCAAGACATAAACTGATTTGTCATTTGAAGTGCTAGGTTTTTATTTTGTGTATGAAGGCGATACAAAATGCAAAAACACAAATAACCTGCGTGTTTCACAACTAGGAATGGATTCTTTGATACTGCTATGCAATATGCACATTTGTAAAAGATAAGCACTCATATTTTTTTAACTCTTGGAAAGTTGGAATCATTGAACAAATTCCTTGAATTAATATGAGTTACTCATATTGAGTGCTTAATTTTGGAAACCTCTGGTTTCCCTCCTTATTGTACCAGATGACTGTCCATGGATTCAATCTCCAGAATCTTGAACTTAAGTGTCTGTTCAGCCTTTTACAATCATTGGGTGCTGAAGGAGGTTGAGTCATTATTGAGACTTGTACTTTTTTTGTTGAACATGAGTGAATATAAACAGGTGAAAGTTCATTTTTGCATTAAGTCGCATTTCATGGTTTTTCTTGGAATGCTTTTTTCTTAAGAATATCTATTTCACATATTTTTCTCCCCAACAAAATGAATGGCATTTTTTCCAATCTCGAAGAATGTTTACTTATCATGGTTTTTCTTATTTCTTTTTTCTTTTTGATGCCAAACAAACAAGTACGAATTCAAGTACCAGAGAGAATATAAGAGGATTATAGCATTATAAACTAGGGTAGTGTGCAAGCTGGTTTGTCTTATCTAGGATAATGATGTCAGATGTCACCCACGAAGTATGCTTTGTATTTGTGCTCTCGCCCTCTGTAACTACAATTCATTCTTCCAGATTTTGTGGTGGTTATTGTTTGTTGTGTCATTGTGTGCTGTCCCTTGGAAATCTGCTATCTTTTAGCTATATTTCTCCTGACTCCAAAGTCTCACCTTATGTCTTGTATAGCAATCGAATCCCTCGACATTCCGAAGATACTATCTCAGCAGGGTGGAGAAGTTGCCTATCCATTGCCACGTGTCAGAGCTTTTGAAGTTCATCCAAAATTGAATATGGCCACATTACTTTTTGCGGTTGAGTACACATATTTGAAATATTTTTCTTGGCTCATTACTTAATACATGATTTTTGATATGTCACTTATATGTGTCTTTGCAAAACTTTCTTTCTATCAGAAAATGGTTAGTGTGGACAACGCTAAAAATAGGGCGTACACAAGAGAAGGACGAAAACAACTCTTTGCTGTTCTCCAAAGCGCAAGGGGATCCTCAGGTAATAACAAACATCCTTACTCATTGCTTTTATCTTTCCTTGAGATGCTTATCTGCCYCTTTATTTTATTTATTTATTTATTTTTATTTTTAATATATAAAATAACTAACWTCAATTCTGTCCAGATGATTGATTATATATTACTTTAAGTGAGAAAGAAAAGGTTGTAGCTTCTTTTAGTGCYCGCCAGATACGTGAGCTTTGTTGATTTTAGCAGTCAACTTTTGAATTGCTAGGATTCTTAGAAATTCAAAGATTTTGTTATTTTTGAAACCTTTAATTGTCACCTTCATACTAGCATTCGAGCTGCAATGATGCCACCCGAATCAGGGTTCTTAGATATTCATACCCCCCCACGTTTGTTGGCATGTTTAGTAGCAATTGTTTGTGCCATAATAGATTCTGTTTCATGTGACTCTTGATTTTGATATGCATTAATAATTCAGGGACATTATGTATCTATTGATGTTACCATTCATTTCAGCATCTGTTTTGAAGGAAAAACTCGCTGCTTTGGGCTCATCAGGAGTACTGGCTGAACATCAGTTGCAAGCGCAATTGCAAGAGCATCATTTGAAAGGGTGAGTGAGTTGGTGCTGTAATGTTTTCTTACTGTTACCTATATTTTTGTAAATACATAGTAGAGAAGATATGATATGATGTTTTCAGTTACTTGGTTGATTTATATCATTTATCAATTAAAGCTAGATATTGACATGTTTGCTTGGGTTAGTGGGGATGTCTTCTTAAGCGTTTTATATTCAGTGCTTACATTGCTCTTTACCTGATAAAATTTTCCTTGTTGCAGACAAAATCAGCTAACAATTGCTGACATTGCGCGAAAGGCTTTTTTGTACAGTGTATGTTTCTTTTCATTMTTGCACTTTGTCACACTCAAAATWTATTGTGGGGTTTTGATCCGTTTGGGAAGGTTTCATCTTGGCTTCCTGAGTAAATTTTCTTAACAGATAACTTATTTTTAGCAGTGGATCCTCTGCTCTTAACCCAAATTTATGGCTCCTTGTCTCGTGTCTTGTATGGATGAGCGAGAGCCACATGAACACGTTGAGTACTTCTAGGTTACAAGCTGGCAATATTTTATGWCATTGTGTTATTTTCCTTTGTCTTGCAGCATTTCTTGGAGGGACATGCCAAAAGTGCTCCTGTTGCTCGTTTGCCTCTTATAACCATGCTTGATACTAATAATTATCTCAGAGARCTTCCTGTTTGTCAGGTAGATCTTTCATTGATACCATCAAGTTGGGAGTCTGTTTCTGTTTTTCCCATTTTTTCGTGATAGATTTTTTAACTCTACTATGTTTGACAAGGTTATGGAATTTGTTATTCTTTATGTACAAATTTAATTATATTTCAGCCATTTCATCTGGAGCTTAATTTCTTCAATAAAGCAAATCGGGTTCTACATTATCCCGTCAGGGCGTTCTATATGGAAGGTGTAAATCTCATGGCATATAATCTTTGTTCTGGATCAGACAGTATTTACAAGAAGCTTTACACCTCGGTACTAGGACATACTTATATGTATCGATTATTGATGTTGTGGGTTTTATTTTTCTGTTTCCATGATCGTGCTTTTCTGAGCTCTCCTTTTCTTTTTCTTACTTTCAGATTCCTGGCAATGTTGAATATCATCCAAAGAGCATCGTGTATAGCAAGAAGCAGAATTTATTCCTTGCTCTTTTTGAGTTGGGTGGTGAAGCAAATGAAGTTGTTCTCTACAGGGAAAATACCGATACTCGATTGGCTAATAGCAAAGACAGCACAGTGAAAGGTTAGTTTCGTGCGTGTGTATGCATACATATACAAACCAAGTTCAGATCTTTGTGGAGGAATCAGGATTGTATTCACTTTGTGTAATTGCATTTATCTAGGTCAAGATGCAGCTTTCATTGGCCCTAATGACAACCAGTTTGCAATTCTTGAAAATGATAAAACTGGACTTGCTTTGTATATACTTCCTGGAACATCATCCAAAGAACTTGATGAAAAGAACAAAGCAGCACTTGAAGAAAATCCAACTGCAGATCTGGCTGAAGATATTGCCCCAAACTCAGTCAAGGGTCCAGTGCCATTTATGTTTGAATCTGAAGTGGACCGTATCTTCTCTACTCCATTAGGTAATAACCAAAGTTGATGTGTAGTATCTATGATATTAGCTTTGTTTCAGAGTATCTTGCTAATTTCTATGTCTTTTAAGTGCAGAATCAACCTTGATGTTTGCCTCTCATGGGAATCAGATTGCTTTGGCAAAGCTTGTGCAAGGATATCGTCATTCATCCAGTGATGGTCTTGGGCACTATATATCAACAACAGCTGAAGGGCGGAAGTCAARCAAGCTGAAATTGAATGAAATAGTACTCCAGGTAATCTGCTGAACTTTATTTATTAACTTAATGGATACAGACTGTTACATTGACTGAAAACATTCTATTGAGAATGATAGGAAGTTAGGAACCATTCAATCAAGACTAGTGTCTTACATGTACTGCAGCAAATAATTGGAAGTTAGGTTTCACTCAATCGAGACTAGTGTCTTAGTGTCTTACATGTACTGTCARTAGTTTTCAAATATGTATATTCTTTGTTTGCTTTAGCATAATATTATTGATACTTGATATTCTTCATTTGATGGGTAAAAAAAAGAGAAAAAATAACTAATATTAACTAGTTATTCTTCATCAAATGGGGACTATGGGGTAAATATACTCGATGTTTGCTTTAGCATAACATTGTTGATACTTGACGCCTGAAGGCCGATGCCTTTTTTGAGATATAATGATARACTTCCTCTTTTTATTTTTTTTACTTGCATAGTTGCATCATTCCCCACTTTTGGAAGTTCCAAATTACTTGCATCATTTCCTTTTATGGCCATACTTTCTTTTTACCTCTCTCTCCAATCACATGGGTTTCATTTTGTCCATTCTATCTATCTATCATCCTCTCCTAAATATCAGCGCATCAAACCAATGATGCAACTWATAAAAAACGGAGGTAGTATAAAGCTTTGAGACTACACGATACTAACTAAAAATTCAAAAGGCATATAATGCTCTAAATGTATGATTCAGCTCTGCATATTTATCCGTAAGAAGATATATTAGCTTTTTACAAAAATTCTCTTTTAGTGRCTTGTTTTAGGGTCACCTAYAAAGGTCATGTAAGTGGATGAGTGCTCATCTTGTGGTCAGAGATTGTTTCTGTCTTTTTAGATTTGTTTGTGGGTTTTGGAGATWTAAGGTTGGCTTGATGTTAGATTTCTTCTTTGTTAGCTGACCACAGTTCCTTCATTCCATCCATTGTACCATTAGAATAAAGAGTATTTGGGCTCAGTAACATTTTGCTGCTTCCTATCATTCAAGTGATATTTTAGCTCAAAAAAAAAAAAAAAAACCTTAGCACTTGATTTATTCACTGATGTATCTTGTCTTGTTGTCTTCAATGCATTTCCCTTTTTCTGGATAGCTTATGCTTATGCTGTTCCATTTTCAGGTTTTAACTTTTTTTCTTGTCAGTAGCTCACACTGCTCAAACCAGCGAATCAATATAAAATACCATGTATTAAGATATAGTAAACTGCTGTAAGGTTTTCGTCATTTTAAAAAAGCAAAATGTATGTAAATCAAAACTTAAAACAAGTGTTAAACATATCATTATTCCATACTTAGATGCATTTTACCTGCCTTAAARAGAGCCTTTTAGGAACACTTGGTCAAGGTTGATTGTTTGACTTCTTTTGCAGGTTCACTGGCAAGAAACTCTTAGAGGTCAAGTTGCTGGGATATTGACRACTCATAGAGTTTTCATTGCTTCAGCAGATTTGGAAATTTTGGCTAGTAGCTCAGCAAAATTTGATAGAGGACTTCCTTCAATATCCTTTGACAATKGGGCATCTCTTTGTCTTTACTCTTTTAATAAAAAATAAGTGTTTTAAAACTTGTTGACTTGACTTTTATATTACTTTAGATCCCTTCTGTGGGTTGGTCCTGCTCTGCTTTTTTCTACTGCTACAGCAGTTAGTGTGCTTGGATGGGATGGAAAAGCGAGGACAATCTTGTCCACTAGCTTACCAAATGCAGGTATCTTGTTGCCATATTTTTTTACTTTTTATTATTATTTTTTTTTTGGGGTATAGCCAGACTATTCTTTTGTCTATTATAATACTGTCTCTATCATCAAAATAAGGGATGACTCTACCCTGCAGCTGAAATAGGCCAATCAGATAGTGCTTTCCTGTCTTTTTAAGAGAAAAAAAATCCTCTATCATCAAAATAAGGGATGACTACACGGAATGAATGAATGATAACTTTTGATTCATGTAGCCGACCCAACTTATGGGTCCGAGGCTTCGATTGGTTGATTGTTATCATCAGAATAATGTCTAGCTTTTCCTTTGGCTWGTACCAGAATGAGCATCTGCTTTTTTGTATAATTCACCTTCATTCTTGCGGTATCTATGTAATATATGTATAATTGTATATGGTACTCACTAATAAAAAAAAGTGTAAAYATTTGGAGAAAAAACACTTTTTAAACTGTTRGGTGCACTTGGTTATGGTTAGGGAGTAACTGAGCTAAATAGTTTGATGACCATTTTTACCATTGAGAAACCTTATTGCTAATGTTTCCTGGTGTTCTCATGATTGATTGTAATACCCTTCTTTACTGCAGTTCTTGTAGGTGCTTTAAATGATCGGTTGTTGCTTGCAAACCCAACAGACATAAATCCCAGACAGAAGAAGAAAATTGAGATTAAAAGCTGTCTAGTAGGACTTCTTGAGCCTCTTCTAATTGGTTTTGGAACAATGCAGCAGTACTTTGAGCAGAAGCTTGACCTTCCAGAAACATTGTATCAGATAACATCAAGGTACTCCTACCACCCTGGATGCTTCTATTGATTGATGGTTATTGTTATCACTTACTTCAACACGAATCYAGTTATCTYCACACTTTTCTGACCCTTTCTCTTGTCTGTGACTTTTTTTTTAACTGACAATTAAGTTTATAATAATATCTATGCAGGTTTGATAGCCTGCGCATTACTCCAAGATCTCTTGACATATTAGCTAGAGGTACTCCAGTTTGTGGTGATCTTGCTGTGTCATTATCCCAAGCAGGTCCACAATTTACCCAGGTGACTATTGGTTATTTTTTCAAAARTTATGATATTCTTGTTTGTTCCCCACATATTCCTCACCTGCAAATTTGTTAATCTACCAAGGTGTTGCGGGGAAGTTATGCTATCAAGGCCCTTCGGTTCTCTACTGCTCTGTCCGTGCTGAAAGATGAATTTCTGCGTTCAAGGGATTATCCTCGATGTCCCCCTACATCTCATTTGTTCCATCGATTCCGAGAATTGGGATATGCTTGTATCAAGTACGTTGGTAACTTAATCGCATCTGAATTCCTTCCTATCATATGATCTAATTGACATCATCAACTTGTTTTTACTGTGGATGATTTTAATGCTATTATTTGTGTGCATGGTGTCAAATTAAATAAGTAACATTTTAGTGAGGGCTGTGAGGCATGCCTTGGCACTTTTAGGCAAGTAGTTTAGTTTTGAGTTATGAATAGAAAAATACTGGAAATTTCTTCAAATTAAGACTTGACCTCACTTACATGTTGATTTTGTAATTCGTACAAAATCCCTAATTCAACTGCACATCTACAGTGTAATCATTAAAAACCCCAATTCATTAGCTCGAATAGGTACATGCTAGAAGACATTTTCCACCACCATAGCTTAGTGCCCTTCCATCTTCTTTCTTTACATATTTCATTGTTTTAATAATATTTGACGTATAATGATTGCAAGAAGAATTAAAATACACAAGGTTTTAAAACTAAGGCTTTCAAATTATGATGTCTAACTATCTTTTCTTTTTTTTCACATTCCATAAATATGTCCGCTTGTTTAGCTTTACTGAAAATTTCTATTACATGGATGATCAATTCTGATCAATTGAAGCTGAAAATGTCATGAGCTCCAAATTTATGCTTATTGAAATACTATTGTTACTTTTTTTTTCGGGTGTTAGAGAGCCACTAAGGGTTGTGATGAGAATCGATCCCAAGATCTCCTGAAACCGGGATAAAAGCTCTAACCACTTGAGCTATCCCTCACTCTCAATATTATTATTACTTTTGTTGTTCTTATTTTTATGGTATATACAAGTATTTATATATCGATTTGCATTATCTATTTTTGTACTATGTCATTTGGATTCAAGTCCTATACTCCGATGTTTGACATGGGTAGGTGTTCAAGTGTCCAACTCGAGTATTACAAGAAKCATTTCTATGACTTTGGCCCAAAATGAAGTGTCCAAGTGTCCCAACCATGTCGGTACTTAGAGATGAAATGAAGACTCCTAGTAACATAGTTTTTGTATTTAGATCASAGGCTCCTTAGTGATATAATTTTGGGATTTTCTATATGACTTGGCTTTTCTACGTTGTACCCCTTTAAATTTAAAATTCCACATGGTACCCTTCAACTTCAATTTGAAAACACATGATACCCTTGAAAATCACCTACAACCCTAAAAAACCAAACCCACCATCCAACCACCCATGAAAATTACAAACCACCTTAAGAAKCTATCTCCATGCYCAAACCCAACCATTTGGAAGGTCTTCATTGTAATTTAGCTGGATTTTTGATGTAGTTTTGTGGTTTAAGCATGGTATTTTGGTGGATTTATGGGGGCTAAGGAAATGTTTGTGGTGGTTACAAAAATAGGGATGTTGATAATGGTGGTTAAGTGTTTAAGAGTTGGTTGTTAAGGGTTGTTCGGGTGGCTTTAAATAAAAATTAACAAGATCTTTAATGTCTACATAATAGCCAGAGTACTGTGTAATTACTAATTAGACTTGATGGGTACCATATGATTACTATTTGAAGTTGAGGGGTATCATGTAGAACTCTTTATATGGAGGGTATGTGGAATAGTCACTCAGGGCTCTATAGAATATCCAATCATTTTRAGAATCCTCTTCTTTGATTTCTACGCACTTTAGAAGTTATGCTGATTGCCAGATAGGTGTGAATGTGTGATCATCTTAGGCTATGTTAGTTGTTAAGTTCGTCTGAATTTTTCGAATCTAATCTTATCCGAACTTTGTGGCTGTTTATTGTTCTTAGTACTTTCCAAACTGTTCTGAATTTTATTTTTCTGATTTGCTGTCTGTTTTAACTTTATATTTATTTTTTTATTTTTAAAAATAAGCACTAGAGTGCTTAAATAAGTTGAACTAAACATAGCCTTGTTCTTTTTAAGTGCAAGTTCTTAATCTCATTTTTTATGCCTGCTCACCTAGCCTGACCCATAGATAAAATCTTAGTACCTCTTCCAATTCAAGCCTCTAGTCTTTGACTCTCTGTATTACTATTAATACTAAACTCTATTCCAGTATAATGGWTGTAAAACAAATATTTTTCATCCTGGKATCTATTACTTGTTATCCACATCATTATTTTAATTTTACTTTTGTTTCTTTGTTCACGGTTTGTCTTACTGAAGCTAAATCCAAATCAATTTTATTAATCTAAATATGTGTAGTCAAGGTACTAACAGGATTCAAAAATATAGTTTTTGACTTTTGGGAAGCCAACAGAGTGGCATGGAGAAATTTTCTGCTAAAACCAAATAGCCAATTTACTCTACTTCTGTAAGTGTACAGGGTTTGCTTTAAAGCTTTCCTAGACACAGATATGATGCATCTTTCTTGGTGTCACATTGTCGTATATAGGTTAGTCAAGCAGCTGTACTGTGTTTTGGATTGTCTTCACGATTAGTACTTCCAAGTTGAACAGCTCGCTACTTCTGATATTCGCTTTAATTGTATCTTAAAGGAATTGCTACAAGGCYTCCATTGGACATATCCCTTCTGGTAGAGTAAAGCCTGTGGCGTATCATGAAGAAGTTTTTATTGAATCAATCTTATGGCCGCTATATGTTGCTATGCCAATCACTTTTGCATAATCCATTATGTTATATCCTTTTACTTTCTAGATGAATTAGCTTCATGATTTTTGTATATGATCCATTCAAGCGATTTCCCCTTTTTCAGAATAACCGATAGGTTTGATCTGAAATTGCAGGTATGGACAATTTGACAGTGCCAAGGAAACATTTGAAGTTATTGCAGACTATGAAAGCATGCTTGACCTATTTATATGCCACCTAAATCCCAGTGCAATGCGACGTCTTGCACAGAAACTAGAAGAAGATGGTGCTGATCCAGAATTGAGGAGATGTTGTGAAAGAATTTTACGAATCCGTTCCACTGGGTGGACACAAGGTATTTTTGCAAACTTTGCTGCTGAAAGTGTGGTTCCTAAAGGACCCGAATGGGGAGGTGGGAATTGGGAAATTAAAACACCGACAAATATGAAGGATATACCTCAATGGGAATTAGCTGCTGAGGTAATGCCATACATGAAAACTGATGATGGGCCTATCCCTGCCATTGTGACGGATCATGTTGGAGTTTATCTTGGTTGTATAAAAGGAAGGGGCAATGTTGTTGAAGTGAGAGAAGATAGTTTGGTGAAAGCTATTACATCTACTGGTGGTGATGATAAGCCAAATGGGATCCCGACTTTGGCTGATTCCATATCAAACAAGGCATCATCTGCAGCTGATCCAAAGGCTGCTTCTTTGATGGGTCTAGAGACGCTCACCAAACAGCCTGTAGGATCTGCTGCTGCAGATGAACAGGCAAAAGCTGAGGAGGAATTTAAAAGATCACTGTATGGTCCCTCTGGTGGTGATAGTAGTGATGATGACGAGGGTGAGTCAAAAACTAAGAAATTTCAAATCAGAATTCGAGATAAGCCAKTTTCATCAACAACTGTGGATGTCAATAAAATTAAAGAAGCCACAAGGCAGTTCAGTTTGGCCCCACCAATGGGTAGGACCAAGTCATCATCTGGTGGATCTCAGGATCTTGGTCTCACATTTCCACCTGCCGTTACAGCAACTAGCACRGGCTCAACTCCTCCTGTTTCTGCAGCTCCTGGGGATATGTTTGGTTTTGATACATTTGCTCAACCACCTGGTGCTTCACAGCCATCTCCGGCAGTTAAGGGAGGTGGTACYAGTGCCGCACCAATTCCGGAGGATTTCTTCCAAAACACTATCTCCTCTATTCAAGTTGCAGCTTCTCTTGCTCCTCCAGGGACTGTCATTTCTAAACTGGATCAGAACTTTCAAGGGGCTGGGCGCTCTCAGGTCACAAGTAATCAATCTAGTATGTCTGCAAACAATGTTYGTTTTCCAGATGGTGGTGTGCCCCCACAAGGAACTCAACAGCCTTCTCCTCAAGCTGAATCAATTGGGTTTCCTGATGGAGGAATCCCTCCTCTACCAGCAGGCCAGACTATGGCTCCACCTCAGAATCAAGCACCTCCATCTTATTCCTCTCAACCTTTGGATCTTAGTGTATTGGGAGTTCCTCCTGGCGTGGCAGACTCTGGAAAGGCTCCTGACCAATCTGCTACTCCAGCTTCTGTTCGTCCTGGACAGGTAAGTGTCCTTATCTGTCCGTGTTTGCGCATAGAATTTCTTGTCTGTTTTAGTTCTCGTTATTGCCCCAATGCTTAAGATGGCATATACTTTGTTGTTCTCTTACAGACCATGTTTGAACTGTATTCTTTTATCCACTTCAATCTTTGTATGCCATATCTTGTTGCTATACCTGGCAAATCAGTAACTCAGTATGGGTTGATCAATATCAGGTTTTTGGGTTTTTTCACYTCAGTCATTATTCGGTAACGAATCGAATTTCATTGTTCATGATAAAAAGTTTTCGATAATAGGTTGATTAGTCGGGCAAGTTTTTTTGTTTTTTTGTTCTTAATTTTTTTTATTGATGTTTCACAAAAGATAGACTAACTAATTAGGGTCTCTAAGAGTTGAAAAAGGCACAATGTGACTAAACTAAATTAACTAGGAAATCTTCATCGAACGACTTCCTCCGTTTCATAAAACTCGTGTCACTTTCCGTATAAGGAGGTTTCACTAAGCTAGCTACACTTCTTTTTCTTTCCAGTTTTCGTAACTTATTAATAGTAAATTAATGATATTACCCTTACTAAAAAAATCTCACTCATTAAACCCATATTTTTGGGACCACAATTACTCAYACTGACTAAAATAATTTGCACAGGACCCATTTCCATTTAATTACTTACCCTTCTACTCATTTAATCTCCCCAACTAAAAACCCCCTAGGAGCTTGTGTTTCCCAAAGCGTAGCGAGCTTTGTGAAACGGAGGAAGTATATATTTATCGGAGTCTAATGTATATTATTATTTGCATGTGTAGGACAATGTTCTTTGCAAAATACAAGAACACATGACTTAATTGATCTTTAAAAAATTGTAGTTTAAGTTAAATCACAAATTTTGTTTTATTTTTTTGTTTGACCCAAATTTTCATGGTCGATTTCTAAGTCTATATTGATGATTTGGATAGGGTTTGTTTTTTCCAGGTTTTTTGTTGGCCAAGTCTAAATCTATGTCCAAGTATTTTTTAACGAGAGAGATTTATCATTGAATTTTATTATTTTTGCAAGTTAGTGTGCAACTGCTGGAATTCTTGTTGATCTTTCCTAAATGTGCACTATTTAACAGGTTCCTCGTGGGGCAGCTGCTCCAATATGCTTCAAAACTGGACTGGCGCACCTTGAGCAGAATCAGCTTCCAGATGCATTATCCTGCTTTGATGAAGCTTTCCTAGCTTTAGCAAAAGATAACTCGCGTGGTGCTGATATTAAGGCCCAAGCCACAATCTGTGCTCAGTATAAGATTGCTGTTACGCTACTTCAGGTGTTACTCTATATCAACTGTTCAGAAGCTCTTCTCCTTTCAGCATCAATATTCACAATTATGGTCATCTCATTAGAGGCTGTTTTGAGCCAAGCCTTTTGTCTGCATATTTGGTTGTGGAATCTCATTTCCTTACTACTAGGCATTTTCCCCTATTACCAACCTCAGGCCCTTTACCAATTCTCTATTACACTATAGAAGCCAATACTTGAAAAACCAATTATAAAAAAAAAACTAAATATTTTTTTATGAGCATCATGTTCCGGTTGCGATGCTTGATCGTATCTACTGTTTGATGTGGAACTGGAATGTAAAGTAAATTCCAATGGCTTAATTGATTAATTGACAAATGTATTGTTTGATGACTAAATTGCTGAAGGCTGCTTTGTTCTTTRTGGTTGTATATATTTCTACTAAAATATATGCTACTATTAGTTCAATCCATTGACCCAAGTGTGCATTTATTCACAGGAAATRGGACGACTACAAAGAGTACAAGGGCCTCGTGCTATAAGTGCAAGAGATGAGATGGCCAGATTATCACGACATCTGGGCTCATTGCCTCTTCTAGCAAAGCATCGTATAAGTTGCATACGAACTGCTATAAAACGGAACATGGAAGTCCAAAATTATGCTTATTCAAAGCAGATGCTTGATCTTTTATTTTCTAAAGCTCCCCCAGGCAAGCAAGAGGAGCTGAGGAGCCTCATTGACTTGTGTGTTCAGAGGGGCTTAACCAACAAATCAATCGACCCCATGGAGGATCCTTCCCAATTTTGTGCTGCCACCCTCAGCCGATTATCAACAATTGGTTATGATGCTTGTGATCTTTGTGGTGCTAAATTTGCTGCTCTGTCCGCACCCGGATGCATTATATGTGGTATGGGAAGCATCAAGAGGTCAGACACTCTGGCAGGCCCTGTCCCTTCACCATTTGGCTGAGATTAATGYGATGACCAATTTTCTTCACAAGTAACAACTAGGTCAGTACTTGCTGCAGTTCGTTCAACAATTTTTTTATGAGTATGATCACAACACATATTCGGACTATATGTTGAGGATGAAGGCCAGCCCTATTCGGGTTTTTTTGGGTTCCCCTCCTAGGGATTTTCCTCTTCRATTCTTTATTTTTTATTTCAATTTTCCTCCTTCCTATGTCTATCTTTAGTGCTTGGTGAAAGGGGGAAGGGTTTAATTTGCCTGGTTTTGCCGGGCATATTGATGTATGTATTATGAGGTATCTTTTTCAGTAAAGGTTATATATTGTATCTAGCTGTTTTTGCTTTTGCCTGTAAAATAATTTGAATTTTCTATTGGTTGTCGCATCTTGGTTATGGATTAATGGAGTTGATATCCTCTAGATTTTGAAGAATGGTAGAGTTGTAAAGTTTTGAGGGTGAGAGTTTTTAATTTTTTTGGTATTGTACTTTTATTTTTAATTTTGAAATTTATGCAAGATCAAAAGCTGTCTCTTATACACATCTAGATGTGTATAAGAGACAGCACATATTCGGACTATATGTTGAGGATGAAGGCCAGCCCTATTCGGGTTTTTTTGGGTTCCCCTCCTAGGGATTTTCCTCTTCCATTCTTTATTTTTTATTTCAATTTTCCTCCTTCCTATGTCTATCTTTAGTGCTTGGTGAAAGGGGGAAGGGTTTAATTTGCCTGGTTTTGCCGGGCATATTGATGTATGTATTATGAGGTATCTTTTTCAGTAAAGGTTATAGCATATTGTATCTAGTTGTTTTTGCTTTTGCCTGTAAAATAATTTGAATTTTCTATTGGTTGTCGCATCTTGGTTATGGATTAATGGAGTTGATATCCTCTAGATTTTGAAGAATGGTAGAGTTGTAAAGTTTTGAGGGTGAGAGTTTTTAATTTTTTTGGTATTYTACTTTTATTTTTAATTTTGAAATTTATGCAAGATCAATATTAACCATTGATCTTTTGTGAAGGGTCCACTCTATAAAGTTCAACTTTAGAGGATCCAAACTCGTATTAATGATGCTTACATTTATTTTTTTTAAGATTTCTTCCGTATCAAATTAATTGCAACAAATCAAATTTCACGTATTTCGAGATTGAAATTTAATAATGTAAACGAGTAAATTATTCAAAATTTTTTTAACGCAATGTAAAATGAGATTATAACTTAATAGTGTTAAAATTATTTTGATTATTTTGCTCATTTACATTGTTAAATTTCAACCTCGAAATACGTGAAATTTGATTTGTTGCAATTAATTTGATACGGAGGAAATACTATATTTATTTATTAAAAAAAAAGTACATAAGGAAGCTTAACCTGAACCTTGGACCAAAAGATACCTCTTGTGAAATTGCTAAGGGGGTGCATGATGTTGTGGACCAATTCCAAGCTTTGAAGGAATAGAACGCACAAGCATTGAGAGATGAAAATGCCTGACTRKAGGCCCAACAAGCCCACAAGGAAAAGGTGACCAACGGGGAATGGACCACGAAGAATCAAGCTCTTGAAATCATTACCCTRGTGGCACCAAGGTTGAAGACGACGAAGGTYGAGGATTCTACCCCCAAAAAAGAAACCAAAGCAAGTGAGGGAGAGAAGCAGGGTTCGCAAGTATCGAACCACCCCCAAACCTTTATCAAATGTCCCTCAACCAAGCAAGGGATCTTATCGATTTGAAGATGTTSATGAAGTTTCCACCAAGAACATTGAATCAAAAGATGTTAGAAGACTTATTGAAAGGAAAAYGTTAGATCGTAAGTTTACGATGAATGTTTGGGAGCTTATCCGTCGTAGGAAGGAACATGCCGAGAAGGATAATACTAGGAGGATCCTAGAGAGAAAGAAGGCTCATAAGCATAGGGCATCCACAATAGTTCAAATCGTTTAAAGGTTTGAACTATGCCACATCATCTTCTTAGAAATCCCTCCCATAACAAACTTTTCACTTACAATAGCTTAAACCTTTTAG
>SNQN01002770.1:0-14150 GCA_008642245.1 Bassia scoparia | reverse complement strand
ATTTTAGAGGTTGTAAGTGGACTCGAACACTATATTACACTAGCTTTTCTTTGCACGCTAGTGCTGCTTGAATTTTACGGATTTTTTTTTATTATTATTTCTCACTCAAATTTGAATTTTAATTTTTAATTTATTTTATGTTAATCTTTAATGTCTTATAAATTGTTTGTAGTTGTATCAATTAAATTTTGATCTTAATTATTCTTCTTTTAGCATGCATATATTTATGTTAGTTTACATTGAACTTATTTATGTTAGTTTGTATTGGAGCTTTATTTCCTTTATACACATTTTAAATTAGGAAAGAATTGATTGAGGAAATCAATATAAGCAATTCAATTATTATGAAAGGATTTAATCTTGTATAGGGGGACACCATAGCTCCCCCTTGGCTTATATAATAAGATTATGTTCCCTTTTATCTTACACCTAATACCCACCTAATTTCATATTCACCAATATAAATCGCCACTTTATTTTCTACTCTCATAACTCTTCAAACCCCATAAATTACCTGACAATAAGAGGTTTGATTTTCAAATTTTAAAATCCAAAAATAAACCCATGACGAATCCCTTATTGTGGATGCCCTATCAAGTTGATCAAGAATTTGAACACTCTCTCATGGGATCTACCCCATTATGTACCAATTCCTCTCATCAGATCTCTAGGAGTACTTTCACCATCTCATAGTACAAACATTCTGTTTATGCTATGCATCCTCTCCCTCAGAGTAGGGGGTTCAATCCCACTATAGTGGATCACCAAGTTGTCATCATGAACCAAGAGTATGAGCACCCATCCCAACGGATGGAGGGGAATTGCAAGCACCCCCTTATCATTAGACTCCCTTCTCGATAGCTATTATGCTAGCCCGAAGCTCAGAAGGGCAATTCTTTTCTATGGATGCATATGATGGTACAATAGATCCAGAAGATCATCTAACACTGTACAAGCATCTCATTCACAACCATCCAAGCTGATGATGCTACATGGTGTAAGTATTTTGCAGCCACCTCAAGGGCATGGCATATGTGTTTCACTGGACTACCCTCGGATAATCCATAACTTCTCCTAACTTTGTATCTTGTTCACACACTATTTACGACGAATAGCTAGAAAGGAAAAGCATAGCATCACTAGGGAAATTTAACAACGTGTAATGAGAGCTGAAACATATGTTAAGAGATTTAACAATGAATGCTATTATAACTCTAGGCGGGCCTGCCGACTAATATATTCGATAACTTCTATTGGATTAAGTGACCATGTGACTTTTAGTTTGACTGATTCGGAGAAATTTGGCAAGACCTGACTTAGTTAGTTCTTAGGAAGCTGAGTCATTGTTATCCCCGTAAATTTCGGATATTATATAATTATATTTTCTTATAATGTAAACATATTTTATTAAAACATTCGATTTTACTTAAAATTCATTTAATCTTTATCATTTCCGCTTAAGATATATATATGATATTTTTTACTCGATTTATTTATATTTATATCCAAAATAATGCTTAACATAAAAAAAAATATATATTTAAAAGATAATCTAGCCCTAAACCCTAGATAATTAAAGTTTATTCCTCTTATTTCATACTTCCCACACTTTCAACACAATCATTTTCTCTTTCAAAAAAAAAAAAAAAAAAAACAGAGAGAGAAAACGAAGTTGCGCTGCTACTGCTGTGCGCTGCACTTGCTGTGCCTGCACTGCTGACACCCACTGCCGCGCACCTACTGCCACCACCGGACGTCGCGACGCGCCCCTCTCACCTGCCCCTGCCGCGGTGTTGCTTGCGTGCGCTGTTGTCGTTGCTGCCCGCACGTTTGCTGCCCGGTTGCTGCTGTTGTGTGCACGGTTCTTGCAGGTTGCTCTCGGGGCTGCTGGCTGTTCCGCTTGCTTGGACGTCGCTGCTGCACCGCAGTCGCCTCGCCACCGGCCGGTCATCTTCTATTCCTTTCATCTTTGCTGTCATTTTTTTTTCTTCCTTTTTCAATATTCAAATTCATGCTTCAATTGATTCTTTTTATGTTAAAGTTTATAATCAATCACACTTACACAATTGTTTTAAACATGTATATAGTAATTATTAATTTACTTTGATGATTTAAATTGATGAAAATTTCAGATTGTTTAATTTATATAAAATTAGGCTTTAAATGGTATTTTGATAGTTGATGATTTAATGTTGTTTTGGATGTATAGTTGTATGAAATCACAAAGTTGAATTTTATGCTTAAACACAAATTTCAGATTGGTTTTAGAAGTATTTGGGGTTTAATGATCCTAAATCATGTTTTTGTTTGAAATAAACTTTTTTATGAATTACTATATATGTATACAAGCTAAACCTTGTTTATGCAAGTATTAATAAATTCAATTATAATAATAATTTTGAAGTATTGTATTAGTAATAATGGATTTTCACTTCAAATCAATAAGCTATATATAGTATACTAGTATAAGCATGTTGAATTGTGAAAGGTTTTTGGCGAAAAAATTTTCAGATTTATAAATGAATTAACAAGGCTGAGTCCTTTTAAAAGAATATTTTCATGATTTTAACTAAGAACTTTAAGTATAATATTACTATTAAATGAGGTGTTTTGTAGCGAGTATAAAAACATTGTTCAAATGTTTCGAGGCTTTTAGCTTCTTAGTGTTGCTGTAAATACGTGCAAAGTGTATTGATTCAAGTTTTGTAAAATGATTAGGAGAGACTTCGATAGAGTCCATTTCTGAGTATTGGATTGACTTTATTCAATGATCTAAGGTACGTCACTACTGCGAAATCCTTGACGTATATGTATATTACTATGTACTTGATGATAATGTTTCCTGGAATTTGTTGGGAGTCACGAATAAGTCATTTATTTGTGTATTGGTCGATAATTGAGAAACTGTGGAATATGAGGAATTGTTCGTTCATGAGATTTGATATGGGATTAATTAGTCCATTGTCTTGATAAATGGATTGGTCTATTGATGTATAAGTGAGTCAAGTATAACTTGCTTCAAGGTTGTTTACAATATAAGGATGAATTAAGTGGAGTCAAGTATGACTTGCCCATGAGGTTTGTTATTACTCGTTCATGATATGAAGTGTGAATCGAAGCAAAGGAAGTATTCAAGTCTTAATGACGAGGTTAGTTGGCTTGAATCCAACAGGTTTGTTAATTAAAGAATAATTTGTTTGTTAAAGTATTGAATGTGGTTTGTGGTCTGATTTAGTCATATGATTTTGTCAGATAATTACAATTAATAATGATAATATGAATGAGCAATAAACTCTGGATTTGTGCACGTCTAGAGTATTGACAATCAGGGGTTGGGGTTGCGATTATTCGCTTCCTTACTAGGGCGTCTGATCAACGCGTCTCTTTATATTTACTTAAAAAACGATTTTATCCAAATGGTTTTATCCAAATGGGGTTAGTTTTGAGATCTCATCTAACTATGGTGACGGAGTCCGCCGTCCCGTCTCATTCTTGTTTATTGAATTTTTGATGTCTTTCGACGGGCATGACTATGAAACCTATGTCACCTTGTGTGTCTGGTTCGAATGTGGCACCGTTGTGTGTCTGTGATGTGGCACTGTGTTGACTGACTGTCTGTTGCTCAATCTTAACAAATGTAATGAAATGTGTGGTCTATATATTGGGTCGAGGTGAGTATTTTGCAGGTACAATCTAGTAAACAGAAGCAGTTGAGATTGAGATTGTGTTGTATGGAGCAGCTATATGTAATATGTATTGATGATTTTGGCTTGAGTTTGATCAGTGTATATGTATAGTATTGTAAGTGTTATGAACACCACAATTGGTTCTTCTTTTGTTTTAAGCAGGCTGTGTAACTTGTATGTCAGTTTTTAGGGGAGATGCTGTCGTTTATTTTCTGATTCGTAATTTGTATATACTCACGCTTTGCTGATTGCGTGTTTTTGTGCTTTGTGTGCTGTTCCACATTTTCTTCCTTGGACCTGTGATGATCCTTATTCATTTGAAACTTGGGAGCAGACTTTTACAGGATTGCAATCAATGATAGTCTGGATGGTGGGATGAGTGAGAGGCGATCGTGCTTTAACACTTTGATTTAATACGTAGACTTACTTAACACTTTGCTACTTAGATCCATTTTTTGTTTTAAAAGAATTTTATTGAGTTTGCGAATAAGGAGCCAACCGTTGTCCAACTTGATCATTTGCATATACATCTTCTGCGATTTTTATAAATTGGATTGAACTATATTCTTTTGATTCCCTGTAAAAGATTGTTTTAGCCTAAACGTTTGAACACGTGGCGTGACATGCAATGATTCATCCGTATTTTAGTTTAATTATTCACAGGTAAAGGTGGAGAATTACTGGGGTGTTACAAAGTGGTATCAGAGCAAAAGCCAGAAATTTTTCTTTAATTCTTTTACATACTCTGTTTATTCCAAAATTTCTCTTCTTGAAAAAAACAACAAATTTATTTACAACCCATATTATAGGTTTTCCTTTCTTCAACGAATTCGGTGAGATTTGGGTAGTGTAGCAGCGAATGTTTATGTGTTTCATACACACTTTTTGTGCTTGTTGGAATAATATGTTTCTATAATTCATTTATATTGTTGCTAGTACATCAATTCGTGTCTTGTTTCTTTTTAAAGTTGGACATCAAACTCAATTCAATTTTACTTTAAAAAACTTTTGTTAACCGACTTTTCGAGTTCCGAGACGTAACTCTCTTTTAAGGGGAGTATGACGTGCTACATTTTTTTTAAAAACAAACCACTTATTTCCAAATAATTTTGCTACAAAATAAACCTTTAATTCATTCAAGTTTAAACCAAATTTTCAGTCATTCTTGCAAAGGTTTTATATACTCAAATTTAAACATAGAGTTTCTAGTAATAATCTTCGTTCTTACATGTTGTTTGTTTCTCTTAAACAAAATAAAAAAAATAAAACTTCATTTGATTCAATTATGTTTGGTTTACATTATTGTAAGTAATTTGCCTACGCTCGCGTCATTTTAGTAGAAGGAATTAATTACACGTCAGGTATGTCCACGCAAGAATAAGAAAAACCGAGGACGACGTCATAGAAACATGGATAACATTTTGTTTTCTCTCCCGAATCACCGGAAGATTTCAACGCTATATACGGGCGTATAAGAGCAGCGCAAGATAAGAAGATAAAATAAAAAATTTTCCAAGAATTTGGATGACACCGCGTCAAGGGATTCGTCGAAAAAGAAGAGGACGACGCAAAATGAGTCGACGACATAGTCAACCCAACTAAGGAAAAGGAGCACTCGAATCCGACCCACTCTATAGGATTTGACATCGAGATCGGCGATGAGACGATTCTGACTTGATGAAGGAACGTTACGATGAGAAAACAATAGATACTTTCTAATGTCGTTTCCTAGTATCCTAAGAATATACATAGATCGCTAGACATTCTTCGCCTTATTCCCTAGTATGTAGTATATTGTTGATTTAGGATCTCAATATGTAGCAATGCTACAATACTCCTTCTTATTACATTCTATTTACCTTATTTTCAATTGAAACAGAAAGATAACACATTTTACTACGTTATTAACATGGTATTTTTCTTTTTAGAAATCTTTTTTACTCATTTATCCTGGTAACGTTTTATGAATAAATATATTCTTGCACGCCTAGCTTTTTTCTAATTTTCTTTACCCTGTTACAACTATTGGATATTTCATAAAACTTTATATTATCTTATATGATTTTTTATCAACATATTATTATCTTGACCTACTATGTCTATTCAACATTTTTGGATACCTTGTGTTTCAATCTTATTATTTACTAGAATTATTATTAAATTCCATTTTACGATATATCTCATTTTTGCCTGTGCACTGAGCTCGTGCCTAACCATTAGTGTCTTACTTGCTTGGAGAAATTTCTCCAAATGAATGCTTAACGTGATTATTTGGTTGTGTTTGGAACAATGGATAAACTCATCAGACATCCCTTTGAACCACACAGTATGCATGACATATTGCTATTATGAGTCTAAACTTGTTTTATTATGTGTTGTTGCTGATCGTTGAAAGACTTGCTCTTATCCAGGAGTAGAGGCGATGCACGTAACGTTGTCGCTTTAGCTGAAACCATTAATTGTTAGCCATTTCCTTAGACAAGATGCGTCAGAGCATAACATTGCAGAAAGCTACCCTGAATTCTATGGACTCAGCAGTAGCTAAAAGCATTGCTAAGCTCAACGCCGTGAGCTATTCATTCAGCAAATACTTAAGACCATAGCTTGTGAAGCAAGGATTCTTGTGGTGTGAACCTGCTTACTAGAAACTGGATAGAGTTTGACAAATCTTCAAAGCCTTAGAGTGTCCCGAGCACATGAAAGTGATATGTGCTTCATTCTATTTTAATGATACTGCTGTGATGCTGGTGGTCCCAAAGGAGAGACATTTTTGAAAACCTATTAACTTTGGATGGGAAACCTTTAAGAAGAGCTAAGGAATGAGTTTATCCCATATGTTATCGAGTCACCAACTACTGAGAGAAATGGAAAGAGTGCGTAACGAGAAGCCATCTGATGATATTCCTGGAGGCAGAACCAACGGGAAGACCGAAATTCCATGCCAAGCAGTCAAGGCCAAAGAGCTGTCAAGAAATAGGCAATGCTACTGGCGTCTGTCAGCAAGTGGCAGAGAGGAGGTGAAAAGTCCTCTAAAGTTTCACCGGTACTTTCTCTATCATTTATCTATTATATCCCTATTAAAACTTGTGCCCTGAGTTACTTATCTCTTGTTTCCACACCTGTTGTCACCCAAATGACTTTTCTGTTTCGAGCCTTGTTTTATTTGTTTATTGCCCATGGCAAAGTCATCCTTGATAAATCCATGAAGGTTATCCTAAACACGAGGAAGCCGTCTTCCATTACCTCTTTGAGTCGACTTAGCAAACTTGGATGTCTTTTTGGGAGTGAATTAACTTGGATATACATGGCTACGTGAGATTTGAATTACTGAAATCTACGTAAGGATTAGTGGAGAAGAGTGGACCCATCGAGCTCTAAGAAATCGAACGTTGGACTAAGTGTATGATGAAGTACGATTAATAGTTTAAAGATTACCCAGCATATTTTGTTGTGAAAGACTTGAGTGTAGAGAGAGTAACAGAATAGAGCATGTTATAGTGGTGAATGATTCATAAATGTTTTCTTTCCAGAGGAGCCTCGGAGTCTAATAGAGAGAATTTGGTCACCATAAGTTTATTTTCGAGGACTGCACTGCTTTCACAACACCTATAGAATGGCAACCAGAAGTAAGGAGTTAATGAGTCATTACAGAATTGTAAGTAAGAAGTTATAGGCCTAGTCCTCACCTTGGAGAACACACAATTTTATCTGTGGAAAAGTGAGATGAAGTTTTCGCGACTATGTTTTGTCTTGGAATTAAACTATTGTCACTGTCGAAATGAAGTGTCATTAAGGAGATAGATAATTGTATGACCACTTTCAAGGATGAATGATTATTAGGTTGACTGAGTCAAGATATCACAAGTTGAGGGTACTAACAAACAACATTCCAAACAAATACTTTAGGAGATCGTTCTGGGCACTATAGTTCTTATTCATGCATTTTGGGTTGACCAATAATATTCGAGGTAATAAGTTGGGGTACACAATTTTATGGAGTTACCGACCGGAGTATTTCATGAAGTACTTAGACATTTGTGTTTTATATCGATGATATCTTGAATATTCGATGGATAGGTGGAAAATGTGCAACTTCGGTTGTTCTAGAAACACTTTGAGGTCTTAATCGTTGCATTTTCCAAATGTCAGTGTGCTTGGAGAACGTTGTGTCTTCTGTGTCATTACATTTCTAGGAAACCTATTTCTGTGGAACTGCGTAGTTAGAGGTGAATGTGGCATGCCTAAGAAGCGACTGTTGTCCGATGTTTTAGTATTCTGGGGTCAATCGACTACCTTAGGAGGTGTTTTTAAGGACTTCTCAAAAATAGCAAGAGCCATAACCAATGTGATAACAAGGAGACCAATTAGCGGTGGAGTAAACAATGTGTGTCAGCTTTCAAACTTAAAGATCGTTGACAACGCCTCGGTACTAGCATTGCCCGAGGACATGAGAGATTTGGTTGTTACTTACGATGCACACAAGCTTAGTATTGTTATGCACAGAATAGCAAAGTAAATAAGAGGTGGATATAGAGAGTTGAGTACTAGGTCTAAGTATTGCCATGCACACTTTTGAGTATGCGACGATTTTGAATATATTAAGGAACAAGTACGAAATTGAAAATTGGTGTTGGAAGTGTATTTACAAGTTTCGAAGTACAGTCTGAATTATAGTATGTAATATTTTTATGAAATGGTGGTGGGTGATTGAGACAATGATCTGAGCTAGGAGTAAGTGTGACAAATAGTTGGAGGGGAATTATATCTAGTGGCACACATGAAAGAGAATAGCCCGATTCGTTTTCAAGCTTAGGCATGAGGAGCCCGAGGGGAGTGAGGATTAATATCGGTGACTTGAAGTATGAGTGTTACGCGAGTAGTGACGAGAAGTAGGACGATTTGAGTCTGTTTGGTTGTGCTTACGAAGAGACAATCAGGTCAATAAAGGAAACTTGAAAATATATCTGAGTTGTGGGTGCGTTTCTGTTGTTTGGGTGGTTCGGACGTAATTCTTTTTTTTAGGGGGGTAGAATCGATTGAATTTCGCAGCTTTGCCCTGTTTACTTACTTATTCGTCAAGTTTGGCTTATGTGCCTATTTTGTCAAAATTACTTCAAGTTGCTTGACTTCTGGCTGTAGGCATGATTTGGGGTTTTAGTACCACTATACTATGAAAGTGTGATGAAATGGTGTCAGTGTGGGCACTGGAGAATCATTTCAGTGTCAAGTGTTGGTACAGGCAATACGAGAGAGTAGCCTGTGTTCTATTGAAGATTCTCGAGAAGATTGTCGAGCTGTTTTGGACAAGTTTCGGGACGAAGCTGTAGTTGTTTAAGGGGGGTAGATACTGTATCCCCCGTAAATTTCGGATAATTCGATAATTATATTTCTTATAGATGTCAAGAACAAGTGTGGAGGTTTGTATAAAACGGATTCGGATTTAGCTGTAAAGTGGGCGAGGTTTAGTGTGTTGGATCATTTCGCGTGATGCTTAAAGTATAGTATATATGAATTGCTTACTCGGATTGTTATTTTTATTTTATCCAGAATAATTGCTTAAGACAAATAGAGAAAAAAAATATATATTTAAGAAGATTAATCTAGGCCTAAAACCCTGATAATTAAGAAAGTGGTGGTATTCCTCTATATGTCAATTAGCAGCTTTCAACACAATCGAGGTTGTTGCTTTTCGAGAAAAAAAAAAAAAAAAAAAAAAAAAAAAAAAACGATGGAGAGGAAACGGAAGTTGGCCGTACTGCTGTGCGCTTGCCACTGCTTGTGCCCTCGCCACCTCTGACACCCACTGCCGCGGGCCAGCCGTGAGCTGGCGCAACCACGAGCCGTCGCCGCCGCCGCCCGTACCTGCCGGGAGCTGCCGGTCGTGTTGCTGCGGTGCGTTGGTTGTCGTTTGTGCCCGACAGCTGTGGCTGCGGACCCGGGCGTGGTCGGTCGGGGGCACGGTGTCTCTCGAGGTTCTCTCGGGCTTCTGGCTGTTGCCGCTGGTGGCCTGGGCTGACGTGTGTGGTGCAGCCGCAGGTCGCCGTCGCCGACGCCGGGTGTCATGCTTCCTCTTCTGTTCAGTCTTTGCTGTCATATTTGTTTTCGTTCTCTTTTCCATGATGTTTCAAATCGTATGCTTCAAATGGATTCTTTTTGGGTATTGTTAAAGTTTGTGTATGCAATGCACTTACAGCAAGGTTGTTTTTGTTGTAACATGTGATTTGAGTATGTATTAAGTGTTAGCGTTTGATGAGTTGTCAAGATTGGATGAAAATTTTCAGGAGTGGTTAAAAAATTGGGCTTTACGGAATGATTTGATAGTTTTGATGATTTAATGGTTTTTGTTGATATTGAGTTGTATGATGAAATGCAAAGAGTGACATTTTTATGCTTTAACACAAATTTCAGCAGTTTTTTTAAGAGTATTTGGAGGTGTTTAATGATCCTAAAGGTCATGTCATTGTTGGGTGAGAAGTAAACTTGTCAATGATATTACTTATAATGTATACAAGCTATAACACCTGTTTTATGCATATATAATAAATCTTCAGATTATTAATAATAATTTTGAAGTAATTAGAGTACTTGGTGAATAATGTTTTCACGTGCAGAGAATCATATAAGCTTAATATAGAGTCTACATAGTTATAAGCATGTTTGAATGGTGAGGTTTGTTGGGGCGAGAAAAGGAAATTTTCAGATTTTATTGAAGAATAGATTAACGAAGGCTGAGTTCGTTGTGTAAGAAGGAGTATATTTGCATATTTTTTAAAACATAGAACTATAGTATTAAATTATACTATTAAATGAGGGTTTGTGAGATATAAAAACTGCTCAAATGTGTTTCGAGGCTTGTTAAGCGCTTAGTGTTGCTGTAAAATAAATTTCGGCAAAAGTGTAACTTTTTTAAGATTCAGTTCTGTAAAAATTGAGATTCAGAAGAAGATTGTAGAGTCAGCATTATCCTGTACCAACTACTTGATTGACTTTGAATTCAATAGACTCCAAGGTACGATCATCGACATTGCGAAATCCTTGACGTATATGGATATGTATATTTACTATGATTGATTTTCCTTGAATGCTGTGTTGGAGTCACGCAAAAGTATATTATTTGTTTGGGTCGATAATGAGACACTTGGGTGAATACTTGTAGGAATTATGTTGGTTTCATGAGATGTTATTATGAGGACTTGGATATCTAAGTCGTATTTGGGCCTGCATGATATACAAGAGTGGGAGGTGTCTGATTGATTGATAGTTGAGGTTCAAGGTGATGAAACCCGGTGCTTCATGAGGGTTTAATTAAAAGGTCGATTAGAGTGTAGGTCAGTATGCACTTGCCTCGACATGAGTTTTGTTATACCGTTTCATAATACGAACGCGTGAAATGCGAGCAAGTGGACTGGTAGTATTAAGTCTTAATGACGAGGTAGTGCTTGCTTGTCCCAAAAGCGTTGTATAATTACAAGGAAAAGTAATTTGTCTTAAAGAGCCTTATTGCAATGTGCTGTCTTGTCTGTCTTGATTGTGATCATATGGGACTTTTGTCAGATTGAATTAACAATTAATAATGATAATAGGAAATGAGCCAAATAAACTCCTGGATTGTGCACGGCTAAGTATTGAACAATCAGGGCTGTTGGTGTTCGCGATTGACTTCGTCCTTACATAGGGGCGTATAGATTATGCCGATCAACGCGTCCTTATATACTTACTTTAAAACAGGCATTCTATCCCAATTGGGTTTATCCAAGATGGGGTTAGTTTGAGATTCTCACTAACTCATGTGACGGAGATCAGCCGGTGGGACAGGGGGGCAGCGCGTTCGGCAGTCTGTGAGTTTAATTATGAATTTGTTTGTGTCGTCGACGGGAGCGATGCGGGGGGGAGGGGAGTGAGCTAGTGCAGCGCTGTGTGTGCTGGGTGTGCGAGTAGTGCACGTTGTGGTGCTGTGCGGAAATTGGCAGCCTCGTGATACATAGTGGTGTGATTTGCTGGGAGATGGACAACCGTGTTCTGTCTGCTCACTATCTCTACACAAATGTAATAAAATGTGTTGGGTCTTATATGAGTTCCGAGTGAGTCATTTTTGCAGTTACAATCTACTTAACAGGAAAGAGGTTGAGAATCTGAGGATTGTGTGGTATTGCAGCAGCGTATATGTAATAGGTAATTATGATTGTTGTCTGAGTTTGGGATCAGTGTATATTGCTTAGTACTTTTGTTAGTGTTGATCATGACACGACCCCTAATCACTCTGTAGTTCTTTTGTTAAGCATCGGTGTCAGTAACGCTTATTGCTGATTGTCAGTTTATAGACGGAAATTAAAAGCGTGTCCCGTTAGTTTCGTATTTGAACGTGGGAATTCTAGTATACTCGAGCTTTGTCGCTGAATCTGTGACTATTGTGCTTGTGTGTGCCTTGTCCAGCATTTCTTCCTTCTGGCTGAACCCCTTGTCATGATCCTTATTTCATTTGAAAATTAATGTCGGCAGCAGACATTTTTTACAGATTTGCACAACAGCATCATGATACTCAAGCCTTGCAGATGGTTGAAGGAGGAAGACGATCGTGCCTTTACTTTACTTTAAAAACGCCTAGGACTTTACTTAACGATTCTTTGCTTACTAGCTTAGATACATTTTGTCTCTGTTTTTAAAACGTAATTTATATTATGGTTTCCGCAATAAGGGCCTAACATGTTCTCACTTGTTCAAATCGATTATATAACTCTCTTGCATCTTATAAATTGGTCTGAACATACTTTCTTTCTTGATTCCGCTATAAAGTGTGTTTACCTAACAAACGTTTGACAGTCCCACAACACAACACTCTAAGATGACATCGGTGGATGGACCACACTGCCAATGATTCTACTCTCACGCTCATCTTCTTAGTCATTATATTTCACAGTAAAGCCTGTGATGAGAATACTGAGGTGCATTACAGTACAATTACCCATGTTGCGGCATACACCATGAAGACATATTTGCAAGCCCTCCATGATCCCTTAAGCAAGCGACAGTCCATCCTCTTCCAAGTCCCAAACCATCACAAGGGACCGGCAGTTACTCCGATATCAATCCAGCATCTTGATTACAACAAAGAGAGTACGCAGGACTTAGCGAATACCAGACCCATAGATCAAAGAAGATAAAAGCCCACACTCAATCGTCCCGTAACATCTGTACGTAATAAGAAGACAGGTTCGAATTACAACACCAAGATTCGATCACCAAGTGATCTCTTTCCAAGTGTAGCAAAGTCTACAAAAGCTTGATTAAACTTTCTTTCTACATGCAACACATTTGAGCAATAACACGCACGTAGCGAAGTCAGCAGGTCTAGTGGTTTGATGAGTTTGAGCCTTAGTTAGTGAGGGGTTGTTATACATATATCTTCCTACTTACCATCCTATGTACCAATTCCTCTCATCGATCTCTAGGAGTACTTTCACCATCTCATAGTACAACATGTCGTTATGCTATGCATCCTCTCCCTCAAGAGTAGGAGGTTCAATCCCACTATAGTGGAGGCATCACCAACGTGGTGTCATCATGAACCAAGAGTATGAGCACCCATCCCAAGGGATGGAGGGGAGATTGCAAGCACTCCCCCTTACTCATTAGACTCCCTTCTCGATAGCTATTATGCTAGCCCCAAGGGCTCAGAAGGGGCAATTCTTTTCTATGGATGCATATGATGGTACAATAGATCCAGAAGATCATCTTAACATGTACAAGCATCTCATGCTAACCATCCAAGCTGATGATGCTACATGGTGTAAGTATTTTGCAGCCACCCTCAAGGGCATGGCATAAGTGGTTCATGGATACCTCGGATAATCATAACTTCTCTACTTTGATTGTCACACTTGACACGAGCCTAAGGAACATACCACGGGAAGATGACACGGGATAATGAGAGTTGAGAAATATTTAAGAGATTACAGGAAAATGCAATAACCTAGCGCGACAAGTTAATCGATATCTAGGTGATAGTGCCATGTGATTTTAATTGACTGATAGAATTGCAGATGACTTATTAGTTATTATGAGCGTATTGAATCCCCGTAAATTCGGAAGTATAATTATTCTATAATGTAAACAATATTAAAAAGACGAATTACAAATCATATTTTATCATGTCGATTAGATATTGATAGTATGATTTTTACTCGATTTAGTATTTTATCCAAAATTTGTTTGTCTTACATAAAAAATATATAAAAGTAATCAGCCGAAAACCAGAGATTATTTATTTCCTTTTCATATACGTCACTCAACAAAATCATTGCTTTCAAAAAAAAAAAAAAAAAAACGGAGATGGAAAGACGTGCGCTGCTAAGCGGTGCGCGGCATGCTTTGCCTCACCTGGCCATGCGCGCCACTACTGCATCCACCCCCCCACCGAGCCGTCGCGCGCCCTCTGCCCGCGTTTTGCTGTGCGTTGTTTGTGCG
>SNQN01002769.1:47398-68115 GCA_008642245.1 Bassia scoparia | reverse complement strand
GTTCAAATTTTACAATAATTTCCGTATATTTGTGAGGTTCACTATTAACCCCCCATATGCTTCATAAAGCAGTTTTGATGTCCCCTAGTGAACTACTATGATTTACCTAAGTAAACCCCAGCAAAAGTATATAACCCGTATAACCTTAATTCAATTATTAATTTTTGAAGAAGAAAAAAGTGCACAAAAAACCATTGAAAACAAAAAATTACAAATCAAAAAATGAACCAAAACAATCACACAATTAAATTTGGACCATACGAAATGAGCCCCTAGGTAACTCACTGGAGACAAATCAATACCATTAACTTACTTTACAACCAGTAGCAACCAAATCTAAGGACACCAGCAACCCTAAAAAAACATGTCGTTCACACATTTTTAAAGAATGCCCCCAATTAGAATGCAAAAAAAATTCGAAATCAACAACCGGCAAAATTTGAGTGAATGATGAGGTGATTGATGTAATTAATAAATAGCCCTAATGGGGAATACCAAAAAGAGAGAGAGGAAAGAAATGTCAACCGAGTAATGTACCTTAAATAAATATTATAAATAAATAAGTTAGAGGAAATGATGTGAAAACCATCACAAAAAAAGAGTGATGAGATGGCATTAAATGAATATAATTAAAGTGTAAGCGTCAATCAAAAACCAATCACAAAAACAAAAGGAAAAAAAAGCCCAAGAGTCGAATGCAACTATTTGGAATAATTCCCTAAGAACCCAAAAATGACAAAATGGCAAGCGCAATAAACAAAAAACGGACAAGGATAATCATCCTATAAAATTTCCAAATAAATTGATTTTTTGAGACTCTGTTGGTGGTCTTACTACTCAACCCTATCTTGGCACTGCGTAATCTACGCCATTTTCAGTGGGCATTTGAACCCATAGAATGGGATATATAAGAATATTGTGTATAAATGAAGAGGATATGAGTGTATAGTGGAAATCTGCAATCCACTTCAAGTGCATGGGTCGTGGGTTCAATCCCTAGTGTCACTTTTTTGCATTATTATTACTGTAATAATATGCTTCTTTATTTTTGTGAATTAGGATGTTATATAGATTTTATTGATATGATGATGAAATATTGTAGTATAAATCAAAATTGTCCGAACTCATAGGAAAAATTGTTATTAACTACCCGAGTTTTTTGCCAAGTATTGTAAACAATACTAGCCAGATTACATTTTAATTAAACCAATAACTACCGCACTCTTTACCAAACAGTTAAAAAACCCCTACCCGACTCTTCATTTTCCGGGCAAAAAACAGCGAATATTTCCGACATTGGGCCGCAACCTTTTCCCTCCAAACTCCCACTAAATCACTTGCAATACCGAAATATTCCCGACCATACCTTTTAAATTAACAAGCTTTAACTCTCCCTCTCCTCCTAAATCCCTTCCAATTACGGTTACCCTTCTTCACCCCACATCAAATTCATCTTTCTCCTCCCAATCAAAGTTTAGGCTCCAAAACAAAACAAACCCAAAATAGAGCATATTTAATTTGCAAAACTGACCAACTCATAACATTCCCTCCATATTCTCCATATCCAAACCCGCAAGACCCACCATCTCCTCAACTTCCCCAGATTGGAAGTAGGATGCAGCAATAAAAACCAAAGCATGCTTCCCCTTACAGAATAAATTAACAAACCATTCCCTTTCAAGACTACACAGCTAATAGGTAAATCTCTCTAGCCCTACACAATACTAACCCACACTCCCACCACACACACAAATAGAACCAAATTAAGGAAGCACAACAAAATACCATGAAATTTATACGGACACCCAATGCCATAATCACTATCATAACCATTCAAGCATCACAAACTTCCCACCATTCACAACAACAAAACCAACAATTCCAACAGAAAACCACCAAAAATCCTAATAAACACCACCCCAAAAACAAACACAATCCAAAACCCACAAGAAAAAAACCCAAAGCACGACCACCCAACCCCAAAAAATCCCACACACAAGATTACTCATTCCAAAAAAAAGAACACCAAAATAATATGAAATTTGATAAATTCAATCTGTGAGAATTACGAACCAGAAAGAAACAAAACCCCCACCCAACCAAAAGAAACAAAAAATCCAAACAAAACCTACGACTTGGACAACAAACCAAAGAAAACAAACACCGCACATCCAAACATGAACGAAGCTACACAACAAACAATTAACGAACAAAGAAAATTCAAGGAAAAAACACAAATCACTCCATCCATCTAGCAACAAAAATTAGCAAAATATACAAAAACCCTATTAAAAAAAAAAACACTCCAAAAAACCCAAATCATATACGCCCCAACCCAAAACCAACCAAACCATCTAGACGAACACAACCAAACAAAACCTTTCACACCAAAAAACTATAGACACTTTGGTAAACACCAAATCATGACCTCCTTCCCAAAAAAATACTAGAAGGAGTGTAAACAATTCCGCCACTGACCAGATATAAATACACTGCCTATAATTCGATAAAACTCAAAATGTATAGCGACACCAACACACAATAAGCACCAAAAATCAGACGTGTCCAACTTAAAAAACAATTACACCTCTCCATTCTTAACAGCTTTCACACTAAACAGACATACGTATCAACACACTCACAAGCGAGTAATTCCCACATCAAAAAAATTTTGTTTTAAAACAAAAAGAAGATTTCAAAACAATCAATAAAAACAAAATGCTCATTATGCCTAATAATAGTATTACAAAACCTAAGACTCCTTATATCTAAACTTTACGCAGGTAGTGGCACCACTAAAGTGTTAACAAGACAATTGAACGATCACTCAACATATCGGGCAAATAGAGACGATACCGAAGCTGAAAACCTTTGAGCCCCGACCCGAACGACCCCAACAGCCATAAAAGAGAAAAGGAAAGAAGATATGACCACTAAAAAAAAACAAAATAGAAATCTGAAAACAAAAAAAAATAAGAAACAAGTGAAAAAAAAAAAAAGGCAGAACCCAAAAGAGACAGAAGAATGAAAAGAGAATTGAATAAATTCATCGAAACCAAAGACGAAACAACCCCACAAAAAACCAAAACCAAACAAAAAACCCCCGAAAACCACAAAACAAAAAACCCCAATGACAACCAAAACAAACCCAACACACACACGAAACCCACAAACAGAATCATATTTTTTTTTTGGCGAAATAATTTACACTTTAGACTACACCAAACCACCGTAATTCACAAACACATACGAGACTTACCAAGGGCCGACCACCAGCACCGAAATTTCCCAAGAAAACGGACGAAATAAAACATAGAAAAGACCTAAAAGTTGGACCGATAAACCCCACCGACGACGGCAAAAAGCCATACCCCCTCTATCCTTTCATTCGGCAAAATACAAAAACCCTAGAAACCGCCAAGCAAAAACACAACCACCACGGCTAAAAACCAAGAACCATTCTAAACTTTGAAAGCCAAACCAATCCAAACGAAAAAAGTAAAAAAATAACTATTTAAAACCAACTAAATAAAAAACACGAAAACAAAGAACAAACAGGTACCAATGTGAATTATTAGTTTATACACAAAACATTCGCAAAAAACCCCAGCCCCACAAACAACCTACACTAAAAAGCAACCCAGATAAATATTGAGAAACAAAATTTAATTCCAATCACCCCAAAGAGCACAACATGCAACTACGACACACGAAAATATCCATAAAAATCATTACGCCACAACACATATCCCCCCTAAAAAAGCCAAAGCCACCACAATGATTACCCCCCCAAACCCCCACCATCCACCATCCGTGTCCCCACCTCCCCCCCCACAACCTCCCAACCTAACGAACCCAATCTAACTTCAACTCCACTACAAAACCTCCAACACTAAACCCCCAAAAAAAATATGCCATTATATTCCTGCCCTATCCCCGCGACATCCCACAATCAGAACACCAACACACTAACCAAAACTACCCTTACCAGTGGCCAACACGCAAAGGTCCAAGGCGCTACGTCAATCCATTCACCCCACCACTAACTAATTCCCCCAAACAATGATTGTTTTATTTTATAACCCAAAACATGAAATACAAATATCAAAATCCAATACAAATCAATTCTATTACACATACCTCCTCCACTACGAAAAAAAATCCACACAAGACAAAAATATTAAAAATTCCGAAAAGAGCGTTCCACCACACCCACAAAACCACCAACCAAGTCCCAGTCCAAAGCTCTCAAAAAAGACCATAATACCCCAACCTTCAATCCACAAAATCCACAACAAAAACCCAGCCCACAAAAACAAACGAGCTACAAGAACGCTAACTTCTCGACTAAAGGCAAAATCACCCCATGAACAACCAGGCAAAAAATAACAGCCAAGGAAAAGAACGAATACCCACTCTAATTCACACAAAAAAGTAATTACCCCACCCCCAATAACAATGAACATACCCCTCCCCAATAAGAAAAATTCACCAAGCGACTCGAAACGGATCGGCCCAACTTTACCCACCCCCAATCAACAAAAACCATGAGAACCAGTCAAAACATATCATTCTAATAAGATGAATACCACAGCGAAAACTACTAAAAATCCTACAGAAAGACACCAACCCTCTACCGCCTCTTAAGAAGATTCACAACACCACGAATTCCCCTTCCCCACTCAAGACGCCATTCCACTACTCACAACCTCCCCATTCAATCTATTCCCCAAAATAGGCCACATATCGCTCAGACAATGCATCGAAAGCGAAACCTACCACCACACCCAATGCACCTAAATCCATAACCGTATCACTATCTAACCCAAATTCTCTCTAACAAATAAAGTTAAGTCAGCCCAAGCAACAGTCTGAGTAATAATATCCAACAATAATAATCAAAACACTCAAGACAACTCGAAATCAAGAAAAAAGTCTTAAATCTTTATGAAACGACAAAATAACACCCCATCTAAAACAATAAATTACAAAAAAAAAAATCAACGATTAAACTTAACAAAAAAAAAGACAGACATTTAAACTAATATAAACAAACCTACCACCCCACACACGTAGCTTAACCAATAGACTAAGACGCAAACAGTGAAACACAACGACCCAATCAGCTCTTAACACAGACAAACACAATCCAACAAAAAACCTTTCACACACCCATAATTCTACCACGTAGATTTTAAAAAACGACCAAATAGCAACCATATAATTCACATTCCTCTCATGTTCAAATTAAACCCTCCAAAACATTAAATTTGCGAATACCAAAAAAAAGAAAAAAAGCTAAATACAACACAATAAAAATATGTCAAAAAAAAAAAAAGTAGCACGCAAATTCAAAAAAAAAGATAAAATTAACAAAACGGCTATTTGCATATTAAAAAAAATAAGAATAAAGACTTTTTATATCAAGACAATACCAATGCCATAAAAAACATTACAAAAATTTAAATATCCGCCACCAAACTATAACATTGATGCCCTCCATGCACTATTATGCCTCCATTGATACCGATACCGTTCCCAGACAAACAGCACACCTACTCAAAACAAAAACTAACACAACAGATTCCCCCACCAAAAATATTATAAACTTAGATAATCCATATGTAATCTTAACATTTTTACGTCCAAATAATAATTACCAACCTTACCCCAAAAAAAAAAGTCTAAATACCAAAATTTATAAACTAACAATAATCAACCTCTTACCCCCAAATCAACACACAAAATCCACAAACCAAACAGAATAAAAATGAAACAAAACATTGGAAACATTCAACACAACCATTAACAATAACCTTCAACACACAAATGCAAAAAATCACATCTTAAAACCACCCTCCCAAAGCAGCCCCCAATAAAACGCACAAAATACAATACACAAACGACATATAACATGCCCAATAAACCCATCAAATCACATATTAAATGTATATCACATACGACTAATAGCCAGCCCATTTCAGAGGACATGAGCCACACCTAATACAGACACAAAAAAGGCGTACAAAAAAAAAGTTTATACAAAAAAAATGAGATCAAACATCAAAACCAAACCATAACCCCTCATAGACACTCACATTCTGGCAACTTTAAACTCACAATCATATAAAATAAAACAACCAACTTAACGCAATATTAAACACCAAAAAGACCTGTAACAAATACTCCTCAATCCCAGACAGCCCCCACTAAAGGGCTGACCGAAACCAAACAAAAATATACTAAAGCAAATTCCACAATCATTAAAATTTTATCCCCAAAAGTATTAAACATTGCTCACACTCTCACCCAAAAATCATGTAGTAACCAAACTGATTAACCCATCATCCAATAATTTACCCCTCCTTATAGAACAAAAATTAAAGATAAAGTAAATTGTCGTAAAACAAAAAAACCTCAACCCCAAAACCCGCATCGAATCCAGATCCCAACCCGCAAAAACCAACATAAGATACATACCCAATGACCTACGACCACACAGTACCCCACAAGCAAAATATACTGAGCAAAAAAAAAACCCAAGTTACAAGAACAAAAATAATCTAACAACCACCACCAGACAACAGCCACCAAATCAACCTACACGCCACCGCCAAATACACAAAAAAACAAACACAGCACGTAATCAAAATCACATATTACCCCAAACCCTATAAGTACAAATAAATTCTACACTAACAAAATAAGGAACCACAACTATGTGACAAACAACGAATGAAGCTACACCACAAACAAGATTTAGATTTTATGAGCAAATACATTTTGAAAACACATAATCAAGATTAAATTCACCAGAACACCACACCCAAAAAACAAAAAAAAACCACACCCAAAGTGAGCGACGCAACCCACTCACCAATAACAAGTACAAAGAGAACCAAATTACATCCAGAAAATCCACATTCCCTACAAACTTCCACCTTATATTTAAAATAATAACAAAATAATTAAGTGAGTAGTTGGTTCAATCATACTTATTCGCAAACACTAAATCCCCACTGTTAACCACAAACCAAAACACCTTAACACAAATTTCCAAATAAAAACAAACACCAGCCTCTTCACAAGACAATGAAGATAACAAAATCTCAACAAAACAATAAATTAATAAACAAAACCCAACCTATAATAACCTTTTTCCAATTTCCATAAACGTACTAACATAAAGCCAATGATAGCTTCAAAAAAACAACTATGATAAAAATACACACATTCAAATAGTTATAATCAAAATAAAAACAACAACCAAAACACAACCAACCAAACAACCAAAACAAACAACACAACCCAAAACACTGATACAAATAGCACCAGTACTACATAAAATTGAACCGAAAGAGTACACTAAACACTAAATACTGCAAACTCCCCATGCACCAATAAACAACAAATCTCAAACAATTGTAAAACAAGCCCAACAACAAAAAACAAAAAAAACAAAACAAAAACAAAGCACCCGAAACAAAACTAATCACCTAACCACCAAAACACACCATTAACGACCCCCAACAAAATAACACCAATATATAAAAAATTTACAACACATCACAGAACATACTGCCCAATATAAGCATATGCAAAAAACAAACACATGAACACAAACATCCACAAAAGCAAATTTCCACACCCTCATAAGAAAAAATTCAAGCATTACTACGAAAAACAGAAATAACCAAGTGATAATTTGATTAAAGGCAACAAAGAGAAACAGCCACTATATACACATCCCCTTGAATTAAAGGAACAATAAAACCACACAACAATATATAAGACAGAAGAAACCCAACCAGAAACCAAGGAAAAACAACAAAAAAAAAAAAAGTCAAAAAAGTAGACACAAAAGAACAAACACACCAAAAATAAACTATAAAACGGAAAAAATCATATAATACCCAACATTCATACCATCAGAAGAAAAGTAAACAAGAAAAAATAATGTACATTCCATAACTAATAAATAAAACAAACATCACCAAATACAACCGAAAAATAACATCCAAAAGAAACACAAATCAAAAACAACAAACCAACATCAAATCACAACAAACCACAAAAAAAAAACAAACCATTATCAAAAACTACACTTCCAACCAAAATAAAAACTAACAAGCCACTTCAAACACAATTACAACACCCGATAACCAAACACCCTCAAACCACAACTACCCTCTAAAAGAAACGGAAACAGACAGTCCTTACCAAACACAAAACACATGCACCCCACCGACCCAAAAAAAAAACCAAGCCAACAATTGACAACAAACCCCCACCACAAACCTAGAATGTATCCCGCCGTTAAAATAACAAATATTAATATCATTTAGTCCCTATATAATTAATTTAAGTCCCACAAATCCCTCCAACCTAAATTAATCTACCACACTCCCTCCTATACACTCTCTCCCTTCCTCCAAACCTAACCTCCGCCCTCAACTCAACCTCTCCTCTTCATCCTTGAACAACTGCCATCACCCTGTAGGCCGATAAAAAAAACTCAACCAACACCGGAAAAAAAAGCTAGGACCCAACCAATCGAACCAAAAGCGCACCCCGACCCAAGAAAACCCCACCGTCAACTCTCCCTGCTCGCATCTCTATCCTATATATCCCTACTAATCACTCTGATCAATAGTATAAATCATTATCTCTCAATTATCTCTAGATTTCATTTCGACCCTCCACACCCCAAAAAAAAAAAAAAATGTGTATGTGACCACAACCGTAAGGCCAACAAAGTGGTACACAAATCATGGTTGTGTTGAAATTGAAGCGCAATGAGTGGCGAAGTGTTATGCGTGTGTGATTAGGTAGGGTGCGAAGTGCGTGCTGGTTTAGGATAGGGTGCTCTGGTTTGGTGAATTAAAGTGTGTTGGTGAGTGGGTGGTGTGAATTGAAATGGCAAGTGATGTGGGTGGTGAATTGACAGTGTGAGTGGCTTGGTGGTTGTGTGAGTGGTCAGTGGTGAGTGATATTGGGGTTGTGCTGTGCTGGTTAATGGACAAATTAAATTTTAGCTAATTTGTTTTGTGAGGTTCACTTTAACCCCAATGCTCTCATAAAGCAGTCTGATTTCCCCTGTGAACTCTATTGATTTCTAAGTAAACCAGATTATGATGTTTTAATCCCTAATTCAATTTTTTTTTTTTGGAGAAGTGCACAAAAAAACATTGGAAAAAAAATTGAATAAATGAAAACATAACAATTAAGTTTGAATAGAAACGAGTTAGGTTAATATGGGAGAAATCTAGTAATTAACTTTTTACAAAGTAGCAAAATTAAGGAGCACTACAAACATGTACTTYCTCCGTTTTTTTAAGATGCCCCATTGTGAAAAATTCGGAAATCGAGGTAAAATTTGGTGAATTGATGAGGTGTATTGATGGGTATATTAATAATGTAAGTGGGGTCCAAAAAAGAGAGAAAAGAGGTTAAAGTAAGTGTATTGATAAATATTTTAATRTAATAAGTGGGAAAAGTTATGTGGACCYCACAAAAAAGAGTGATTGAAGATGGATTAATGAATATTTTAAGTGTGGTCTCCAATCCAAAAAAGGAAAWAAAGAAGAGTGGTKCATCTTTTGGGAAATTTCCCTAAATGAACAATGGGRCAACTAAAAAAAACGGAGGAAGTACAATATCCTATAAAATTTCCAAATAAATTGATTTTTATGAGCTCTGTTGGTGTGGGTCTTACTACTCAACCCTATCCTTGGGCACTGGCGTATCTACGCACTATGGGTTCAGTGGGGGCATTTGAACCCATAGAAGATGGGATATATAAGAAATATTGTGTATAAATGAAAGGATGATATGAAGTGTATCAGTGGAAATTGCATCACTTTCAAGTGCATGGGTCGTGGGTTCAATCCCCTAGTGTCACTTTTTTGCATTATTATTATGGTAATTAGATATGCTTCTTTATTTTTGTGCAAATTAAGGATGTTATTAGATTTTATTGTATGATGTGAATGAAATATTGTAGTATAATACTTCAAAATTATTGTCCGAACTCATAGGAAAAATTGTTATTAACTACCCAGTTTTTTGCCAAGTTTAGAAACAACTACCCAGATTTCATTTTATTAAAAATAACTACCCACTTTTGTACCAAAGGTTAAAAACCCCTACCCACTTTCATTTCGCGAAAAAAAAAGGAATATTCCGACATGTGGGGCCCAACCTTTCCCTCCAAAACTCCCTCATTCTTTGCATTACCATTTGCCCTCTTTTATTACTAGTTTACTCTCTTCCTCTAAATCTTCCAATTACTGTTGTTCTTCTTCACTCCCACATCGATCTTCAATTTTCTCCTCCAATCAAAGTTAGCTCCAAAAATTTGCTATTTATTTGCTTGACCAACTCATCACATTCTTCATATCTCCTTCGCAACCACCCATCTCTTCAACTTCCCAATTGGAAAGTAGAGTAGCATAACAAGGGCATTGCTTCCCCTTACAGACTATAAATTACACAAACCATTCCCTTTCAAGATACACAGCTAATAGGGTGAAAATTCTACCCCTACCATCATCCACCTCACCACACACATAAAATTGGCCAAAAATTGAATTTGCTCATATCCAACTTCATTTAGCATCAAACTATTAACAACAACAAACAATTCAAGAAAACCCCAAATTTAGCCCCCAAAAAATCGAAAATTCAGCCCCAAAAAATCGTTGATTTCAGCCCAAAATAAATGAATTATTAATTTGAAGTTGAAATCGATCCTCCTCGCTTGAGTTCAGAAATTGTGTTTGGGCACAAAATTGGAAATTTCAATTGAAAATCTGGAATTTGTCGAAAACAGGATTTATTAAACTGACTTTGGTTCGCCAATCTGATTCCCGTTAGGGAGGATTGATGACAGATTGTAAGTTTGATAATTTGTTGAAGAAGCGTGTTATAACTTCCTTGTTTAACAGCTTTATAACAGCATTTCAATTCTGGGTATGTTCCTGATTTCTTTGTTTTTAGATTTCAAAAATATGGTCTTTGTTGGAGGTTTTGTGTTATTGTTGATTCGGTATGCCCACAATATTGTTAAGCATTTGAGTCATCATTGTGGATAGAGAGATAGAGCTATTGAGAGAAGAGATAGGAGGAAGATGAATGAATGAATTGATGAATGGTGGGCAGAGGAGTGAGGGTTGAATAATTCATGGGTGGGTATATTGGAGATTAATTATTTAGATAAGGTATTCATAGGATAGGGATTTGGAAGGAAATATAGCTAAGTTGGGCCCACATGACGGAAAAGTCCTTTTTTCGTCGGAAATGAAAGTGGGTAGGATTTCAAACTTTGACAAAATCTGGGTAGTTTTTTAATAATAAACCGGTGTTTGATTGTTTCTAAACTGGCCAAAAAACTGGTAGTAATGACAATTTTCCGAACTCATATGATGAAATCCTAAATCTCCACTATCTTTGGGCCAGGTTGGCTTGTGTCGTGCCAACTATAAACATACTCTCGATCCAAACTCTTAAAATATGTTGATTTTCTGGAGCTTATACTTACGTGGACGGTGGTGAGTAATTTGACACATCTAATCCACAATGTGTTTATTTTAACAAACTGAAATCCAATATCAAATCATATCAGTTTTAGTACAGAGTCCACTACGAAAAAGTCCACAGCAAATTTAAAATTGAAGAGTTGACGATTGTGAGTAAAGATTACTTATCATCAACAAACTTAGCGCAAAAACGAGCTCGATCTCTCTCATAGATCATGGAAGATACGGGACGATCCCCCTTCCAAGTTTCATCAATGTACTCCATGATCACCAGCGACTCGAGGATCGGCTTTCCATCAACAACCATGCAGTATCTTCTGTGAATAGATTAATCAGAATCTCTTCGCTCTGTAAACAGATTCCTCGACGCATTCATACTTAACTCCCTTCATTTTCAGGGCCACTTCGACTCGCATGCGAAGGACTAGCCCATGCCGTATACTTCACTTCTCCCTTCTTCTTTTGTGTTGCTATCTTTTCTGGTTATATCCAACATATATAAACAATCAACTGATCAAGAAAGTCTTCTTTTTGTATATAATTATTCAGAATAAATCGATTAGTTAAAGCGGCATTAATTAATGTATGCACCAGTGTTTAAATTGACGCAAGTAGACGATGCACTTCTTCAATATGAGCAATAATTTAAGTAGATTAAACATTAACAATAATTCAATCTCATTTCAAATAACTAATTAATTGTAAAAATGACTAATTCTTAATATGTCGTAGCATGCATACAATTGTAATTTTAATACGGGCTATTTGATTTGAATTAAAAAAGTTTATTCGGATACACAATGCGACAATTTATATGCTATAACAATGCTTGACTTTTTGCTCATTGTAGTATCCTTTCTGAAAGGAACTCAAAACTAATATTATAATTGTTATTGTAATTGTCATTTGTTACGTCTTAATATTTACCTACTAAAATTAAATTAATACAATTTTAATAGAATTCACTCTTTAATAACAAGTCCAAATATATGAACATATTGACATCAACACAACCATTAATGATTTTCATCATGATTCACCATTTTTAACCTCGGTGGGAAACAATAGCACTAATGCGTTATCATGTACATTAAATTTATGGTATGATATATACAACCCTTAGGCTACAATATAAGAAGCCAAAAAAGAAGGTTTCAAAAAAGCAACATTTATGACATCAAATTCTGTGCAATTTTAACATAAATCTATAAATACTTACCATTTTAAGCAAGAATTTAATACTTATATGCAGCCCTAAGGGCTGCGTATAGCATTTTCCACATATTATTTATCGGTAGTAAATTGCTCACTTAAATCTGTGTCTGATTAAATCATCAATAATTTGTTATAGAAAATTTAAGATGAAAGTTGTCGTATGCATCGTGTGCCCGAAAAACTAATGATCTCATGTTAGAAGTAACAAGCAAAATTACGAAAAAATTGATGATTAACACCACCACCAAACACGATCAACTACCACCGCAATCACAATAATACACCTTAATCATCAATTATTTCCTATTTTTACAAGTTATTTCTAAATGAGATCATTATGACAAGATGGAGCTAAAAGTTGAGATTATTAKGGAAATATTTTGAATGAAGATTATTACGAGTGGACGACTAAAATAAAGTAGGGATTATTAGAATCAATTTTTCCTTACTTTTTTCAATATACAATATTGTGATTAGTTGGTCAATTTTTTCGCTACCTTTTTATTTACTTACCAAATTTATAACAAAAGTTCATGCATGCATCAATTCAAATAAATTTATTAATCAACCATATAATAACCTTTTTAGTCTATATAGTAACAATGATAGGCTTCAAAAAAAACAATGATAAATACGTAATAAGGGTTATTATATTGATCAATGGTTACTATATTGACCGAAAGAGTCACTCTAATCTGTTGCACAATAAATTTATTGTGCACCCGATATACCTAAGACATTGCCAATTTATAATTACTCCATCCGATACTGATTAGTTGCAACAAATGGACTAGGGCAATTTCAATTCCTAGAAAAAATTTGTTGATAATGAATAAGGTGTAATTTGTTAAGGGCAAGGGAGAAGCTTTCATTTGATTAAGAGGAAATAAAATAAAAGTAAAGAAGGAAAGACAAGAAAACAACAAAAAAAAAGTTCAAAAGTGAAGGGGACCACAAGTAATTTAATCGGAAAATTTTACCATATCATAAGAAGAAAGTAGAGAATTGTTGTAACTTATAAATAATAGGAAAAATTAACAGGTATAATCCCATCTTTYAGTGATCTTCCAAAAATAAAYMAACTTTTCGATTATTTCAAAATAATCCGACCTTTGGGGTGCGTCTTCCAAAAATGCACCGGATGACTTGCAACCTGTTGTTCAGGTTAAAATCAACTTTAATTTTTTTTCCTTTTTTTTTTGTTAAATCCCTCTAATTATCTCTCACTCTCCTCTCTCTCTCTCTAACCTCTGCTCACTCTCTCTCCTCTTCTCTGTGATGCTCGTGGTTGCTCACCATCGGAGCTGGGCCAACCTCGAACCGCCACCGACCCACCGTCACTCTCCTGTGCTCTCTTTCTTTCTCTTTCCTCTGTTCTGTTTCTTTCTCTTTCCTCTGTTTCGTTTCGTGTGTGGTGAAGTAGGGTGGTGCTCGTGGTTGGTGAATTGAAGGGCATGGGTGGCGAAGGTGKTGCGTGTGTGATTAGGGTAGGGTGGCGAAGGTGGTGCGTGTGTGTTTAGGRTAGGGTGGTGCTCGTGGTTGGTGAATTRAAGTGGTGTGTKGTGGTGGGTGGTGAATTGAAATGGCGAGTGATGGTGGGTGGTGAATTGAAGTGGTGAGTGGCTGGGTGGTTGTGTGAGTGGGTCAGTGGTGAGTGGGTTGGGTGTGTGTTTAGTTGGGTGAGTTGGTACTGGAATGATGAGGCAGTTAAGATGGCGTGGGTCTGATGGTGTTGTTAGTGGCCGCGGTGGTTGCGCGGTAGGGCGCGTCATGGCTGTTGTGTGTGATCGTGTGTTGGTGTTGGTTGTGAGTGGTGGCTGTGATAGTGGATGATTGAGAGGGTGGCGGTCAAGAGGGAGAGAAAGAGAAAGGAAGAGTGCGTGTTGTGCTGTGTTGCGCGGTGTGGATGGTGGATTGTGCATGTGTGCAGTGGGTGTGAAGTGGTTTGTGGTGGTGAGGATGTAATTAGTTTAGGTTTAATTTTAATTAAGTTAATTAATTTAGTTTAATTTAATTACAACCAATAAAAAATGACACGTGCGCAAATAACCTAAAAATAAAGTCACAACCGGTACAATTGCATGTGGGTGCATTTTGGAAGATTGGCCAAAAGGTTGGATTATTCAGAGATAATCCAAAGACTTGGTTTATTTTGGAAACCCACAAAGGTGGATTATACCTGTTAATTTTTCCTAAATAATATGTAACAACCCCAAAATAATGTGTTAATGGAGGAGACTTGCTATGATTACTAACACACGCTTTACTTTCAAAAAGTAATATTTTTAAATTTTTCTTATTAAGATCCGTCCTTAATTTTCTGTACTTTTTCTCATTACGTAACTTATTATAGGTTGTACTTATTTTGAAAAAAATATTTTAAGCCAATTGAAACGAAACCTATTTTCATTTATTTTTTTATTTTTGAAATAAAAGATCGATTCATATTTTTAAAGTCATATGGCATCTTACAAGAACAATGGAATCAAAGAAAATAACAATCCAACTAAACCAAATAGAAAACATCTTCAATAAAGAACTACAATGACATCTCTGATCTTCAAGTCGCACGCACGCTCCCATTGGTACTTGACAAACATAGCCTCCGGATAGAGCGACTTCATCCCGATTTTAGTTGTAGAGGAAAACAATCCATTTGATACAGTCAATTGACTCTCTAGCCACCACTTAATACCCATAGACTGATATGACTAATAATCAATGACCCAAATGCACACACTACTAACCATAATCCAAAGGAGAAAAAGGTCACAACAATCTAGCGAACTATTCTTCAATCGAACCAACCTCCAATTTCGGACTAAGAATATAGCTATTGAAACAACTTGTGAACCAACCAACGCTGTGAAAGCTATCGAATAACAGGCCAAATCGCAGCCCGAGTCTCCACCAAACAAAGAGCAAAGGAGAGAGATCTAATTACCAAGATAATGCGATCAATTGCAACCCAATCCCAAAGGACCCCATTAATAACTAAAAGACAAATGAAAACCATAAAAATAACAAGAGGTTGTAACATATTAAACACTAAAAATAAGAAAATAAATAAGCAAGCCCAAAGAAAAAGATAGAACAATTAAAACCGCAGCCTCGCCATCTGAAACCACAACTAGGTACCACCGACGAGTACGAACGAGCAGAGAGGACTCCAACCGAATTAAGACCCATCAGTAGCAAACACGAACAGAGCCCTCCCAAAGTCGGACCAACGCACATCTTTTCACCACGAATATCAGAATACGGTTTAGAATCACAGCCCTCGACGAAAGTTACCCCTACTCAGCAACCACCCAGAACAACAACGACCCAACTCCAATGGAACCGTGAAGTTTGCCGGCGCTAAGGGGGCAAATCCCACCCCAACCCGACGACCCCCTTCGAAACCCTAGAAAAAACCGAGTGAAAAGAACTAGAAATGAAGAAAAAGAGGGAGAACAAAAGAAACACACGAAGCAAACTAGAGAAGGAGAGTGGAAAAACCACGAGGGCCCTAAACCTTGAAGAGAAGCAAATAAACCCTCCCAAGAGCAAGAAGCCCTAGAGAGAATCCTCCCTATTTCCATTTAAATGTTAAGAGTATCAGACAATTTGAATACTTACTTGTAAAGTCAATCTATATACACTATTGAATCACAAAATACTTACACATAATTGAGGTTAATAACCGATTAAACAAGATTGTAAAACCCCTACAAACAAGAAGTTTGGCATAAGTATAATGGAAGTAAACATTTTAATCACCGAAAGGTTTTGAAAGATTAAAGAAGCAAATTTAAGTACATGTTATTTGTTTAGAAATTAGAAATTGTTATGCTCTGAAAACATTACGAAACATTGTAAGCACTTCGTTTTAACTTTTTCTTAATTGTGTCAACTTTGATATTCATACGGACAAAGTGAGCTTTATATATGCTTCCAATTTCTATTGATTARGCATATTTTGTTTGATAGCACTACATTGTAAAAGCTCATCAACCCAAGTATAAATGCATGGATGCTTCACCCTCAAGAGCGACTCTTTTCCATTGACTACTTGCCAGCATGGGATCCAAATTGCTATGATTGAAGCAACAATGTCTAAAAATCCAATGTTGTCTCCTCCAAAAAACTTCATTCCATTAAGCTCTTTTTCAAAAATGGTAAGAAGCTCATCTACTTCCTTTGTTGCCTTTAAACATTCTTCTCCTTGAGTCTTGAATACAACTCTTAATCGGGATAACAACTACAAAAGGTGAATGTATTGGTAACATAACAATATGACGCATACTCCCGTYTGGTTTGGGTTCAACATTGAGATTTAGTGCAATGGATTTGGGTAGGTAAAATTTTACAACATTTCATATCCTCACAACTTTTCAGCTATCAACAAATAATCTAAACTAATAACTCTTAATAAAGCAAATGTCACCTCCCACATTTTCTCTATCAAATTTTTCCCTCTAAATCACAATTTATTAATTATAGCATAACTAATAAAAATTCATTCAATGAATGTTAATAATGTATTTTTTAATAAAAGTCTATATATCTATTAATTCAATATAACTATAAAACATATTTTTTGTCAAGAATAAAACCTTAATTTAAAATAATTACGATTTAAAAATATCAAATATTGATTTAGTTTAGAGCAATTTGTATTTTATTTAAAACCGAGCATATGCTCAAGGATTATCTAGTAGAATGAATATGTTAAGGATCTTGTAAAATCCTTGAATTCGCTAATCTGGTTTTTGGTTTAAAATTCTAGACGCATCAATTTTAGATCGATGAAAAATTAACRAGCTTAGATTAAGAAAAACTTTGTTTACCCACTGAGTAAACTACTCACCTTTAGTTGTAGAGTTATGCTATATGTAGCCCTAAGGGCTACATATAAGAATCCAAAAATAGAAAAAAAATCAAGGGTTTTTCTCAAAAATACCCCCGAGGTTTAGCCTTTTCTAAGTTGTATCCAGCTTTTTCAAACCTTCCCATTTGTACCCCTTAATTTAGATTTCATAGCAAGCCATACCCCTCACTTATTCCTCTTGTAACTTTCATTTAACTTGTGTTAAGTTTTTTTAAAAAAATAAAATAAAATAAATTTAAACCCCCCAAAATCACCTTACTCCTCCCTCACAACCACCCCCCAAACCCACTCAACCACACTCCTCCCTTACAACCACCACCACCCCATCAAAACCACTCGCCGCACCTTTCCTCTCCCTCGCACCACCCCTCGCTGACTCACACCGCCACAACTCCCTCCCATAACCCCTTTCTCACACAATACAATCCCTCCCTTGCACAACCACTCACTCGCACAACCACTCAATTGCAACATCATCACGCACAATCACTCAATTGCAACTCCATCGCTCAATCACTCAATTCGCATCACCTNGTGGTGGGTGGTGAATTGAAATGGCGAGTGATGGTGGGTGGTGAATTGAAGTGGTGAGTGGCTGGGTGGTTGTGTGAGTGGGTCAGTGGTGAGTGGGTTGGGTGTGTGGTGGTGGTGGTGAGRTKGGGTGACGTGGGTGAAGTGGATGAGGCAGTGAGGTGGCGTGGGTCGAGTGTTGTTAGTGGGCCGCTGGTGGGTTGCGCGGTAGGGGCGGTCATGGCTGGGTTGTGGTGTGATCGTGTGGTTGTGGTGGTGTGGTTGTGAGGGGTGGTGGCTGTGATAGTGGATGTGATGAGGGGTGGCGGTCAAGGAGGGAGAGAAAGAGAAAGGAGGAGTGGCGGTTGTGGCTGTGGTTGCGGCGGTGGTGGATGGTGGATTGTGGCGGTGGTTGCAGGTGGGTTGTGGCGGTGGTGGCAAGTGGTGTGTGGTGGTGGGTGAGGATGTTAATTAGTTTAGGTTTAATTTTAATTAAGTTTTAATTAATTTAGTTTTAATTTAATTACAACCAATAAAAACATGACACGTGGCAAATTAACCTAAACAATAAGTCACCAACCGGTTACAATTGCATTGGGTGCATTTTTGGAAGATTGGCCATAAAGGTTGGATTATTCAGAGATAATCCAAAGCTTGGTTTATTTTTGGAAGACCCACAAAAGGTGGGATTATACCTGTTAATTTTTCCTAAATAATATGTAACAACCCAAAATAGATGTATAATGGAGGGAGGACTTGCTATGATTACTACACACGCTTTACTTTCAAAAAGTAATATTTTTTAAATTTTCTCTTATAAGATCCGTCCCTTAATTTTTCTGTACTTTTTCTTACATTGAACGTAACTTATTATAGGTTGTACTTATTTTTGAAAAATATTTTAAGCCAATTGAAACGAAACCTATTTTCATTTATTTTTTTTATTTTTGAAATAAAAGATCGATTCATTATTTAAAAGGTCATATGGCATCTACAAGGAACAATGGAATCAAAGAAAATAACAATCCAACAAAAAAGTAAGTAGAGATTGTGATTCCCATGCTGGCAGTAGTCAATGGAAAAGAGTCGCTCTGAGGGTGATGCATCATGCATTTATACTTGGGTTGATGAGCTTTAATATGTAGTGCTATCAAACAAATAGCCTAATCATAGAATGGAAGCATATAATAAGCTCACTTTGTCCGTATGAATATCAAGTTGACCAATGTAAGAAAGTTAACGAAGGTCTACATGTTCGTATGTTATAGCATATATTCTTCAATTCTATAAACAAATACTATGTTCTAAATTTGCTTTTTAATCTTCCAAACCTTTCGGTGATTAAATGTTTACTCTCCATTAGTACTTATGCAAACTTCTTTGTTCGTAGGGGTTTAACTATCGTTTAATCGGTTATCTAACCTAATTTGTTGTGTATATTTTTGTGTTCAATATAGTGTATATAGATTGCTTTACAAGTATTATCTAAATTTGTTGATACTTAACAATTTAAATGGAAATAGGGAGATGATTCTCTCTAGGGCTTCTTGCTCTTGGGAGGTTTATTTGCTTCTCTTCAAAGGTTTAGGGCCCTCGATCGGGTTTTTTTCCCCTCTCTCCTCTACTAGTTGCAATTCGTCTAGTTTCCATTTCTAGTTCTTTTCACTCGGCTTTTTCTAGGGTTCGAAGGGGTCGTCGGGTTGGGTGGGGGATTTGCCCCCTTAGCGCCGGCAAATCCCTTCACGGTTCCATTGGAGTTGGTGGTCGTGTTTGTCTGGGTGGTTGCTGAGTAGGGGTCATTTTTCGTAAGGGCTGTGATTCTAACCGATTTGATATTCGTGGTGAAAAAGTGTGCGTTGGTCCGACTTTGGGAGGGCTCTGTCGTGTTTTTGCTACTGATTGGGTCTTAATTCGGTTGGAGTCTCTGCTTCGTCGCGTTCGTAGTCGGTGGTACCTAAGTTGTGGCTTCAGATGGCGAGCTGCTGGTTTTAAATTGTTCTATCTTCCTCTGGGCTTGCTATCTTATTTTTCTTATTTTTAGTGTTTAATATGTTACAACCCTTGTTATTTTTTGGTTTTCATTTGTCTTTTAGTTATTAATGGGGTCCTTTGGGATTGGGTTGCAATTGATCGCTATCTTGGTAATTAGATCTCTCTCCTTTGCTCTTCTTGTTTGGTGGAGACTCGGGCTGCGATTTGGCCTGTTATTCGATAGCTTTCAAGCGTTGGTTGGTTCACAAGTTTTCCAATAGCTATATTCTTAGTCCGAAATTGGAAGGTTGGTTTCGATGAAGAATAGTTCGCTAATTGTTGTGACCTTTTTCTCCTTTGGATTATGGTTAGTAAGTGTGGTGCATTTGGGTCATTGATTATTAGTCATATCAGTCTATGGGTATTAATGGTGGCTAGAAGTCAACTGACTGTATCAAATGGATTGTTTTCCTCTCACAACTACATCGGGATGATAGTCGCTCTATCCGGAGGCTATGTTTGTCAACGTACCAATGGGACCGTGCGTGCGACGTTGAAGATCAGAGATGTCATTGTAGTTCTTTATTGAAGATGTTTTCTATTTGGTTTTA
>SNQN01002769.1:25482-43060 GCA_008642245.1 Bassia scoparia | reverse complement strand
GTCGTTGTCTAAAACTCTCTAAAGACTGACCCATTGCCATCTCTGACCCTACCAAACATAAAAGACATATATCCCTCCCACCAATTTGTTCAAGGCAATTTTGATTTTGGTTTTAAATATATTATATTTATTTATTTTTTTAAAAGAAAACAAATTCCTTGATTTTTGCTTGCCCATTATATTATCATTGCGAGGAAGCTTTGTAATGTAGCAATATGAGGAGGGTTGTACCAATATAGGCGTTGTGTTAGGATAGAACCCCATTTGGTTATGTGTATCTATTGTTCACCTTGTGTGGCTTGTGTTTACCCACAAGGTGTTGTCATGGTATCAGAAGGGACGATCCTGGCCGCTGGTATATGGCCCATTAAATGTGAGTAGAGCCCAACGAACCTATGATTGCAGCTGAAAGGTGTTGTTGTTGTTTCGAGCACGTGCTCAACAGAGTTATTTGTCCCAATAGGAGCCTCCCAAGGAAGGGCTTGGACCTCATGTAGAGGTTTTTACTATCCTTTGCATATAAAGTGACACATGTGAGGAGGATTGTTAAGGAGACTCCATATTGTCCCACATTAAAAAATAAGTAGAGATTGACCAACATATAAGTCAATGGTTACTTCACCTATCACCATATGATTTTAGGATAAACTTATTGGACTTAATGTGTGGTTTATGTTCTCCTTGGTGTGGCTTGTACTTGGCCCCACCAATTGTCAGACTAGTTTAGATTTCTGTTACTTTTCTTGTAATTAATAAACTTACAATTTACAAGTATCAACACGTACATGTAGGAGATATTGAACTAGTATGTAGTATAAATTAGAACAAGCTTACACAAATGTATCATGAGCCACATGCTTGTACAAAGATCTAGTCACAAGTCACAAGACTCACAACACGTGATTTAGATAAAACTTGCTTCTTCTATTATAAATGCAACTTCTGGCCTATAAAAGTCAAATTTTCCCTGACTTCGCAGGACCTCCTATAAATCAACCTAAGGTCTACACAACGTTTTAAGACAATGATGTATTGTAAAAATAATAATAAAAAAAGTTAGATGAAACCATACAAACAATGCACAGAAGATGAAAACTAGAATCATACAAAAACGTGAAGATGAAACAAAGAAACCGTGTTTGATGATTTGGGAAAGAGAGGAATAATTTATGTTGTGTTTTGAAACAAGGCTATAATCTTCTATATGAAGGGGAAAAAAGCCTTTGTATTTCTTTCAATATGAGTTTAAAAAAAAAACAATCTTTCTTTTCTTTCTTTTTATTTTTTTTTTTTTAACAATGGAGTTTATCTCATTTACACTTTACTTGTAAAACACAAACCCAGAAAATGAGTAAATCAATGCTTCAAGTCAACGACATTAAAGAATTAGACAACCCTCTTTGTCTGTTGTTAATGATTTAGCTGGTTGGCCCGTGATATTTTGTTGCTTTATGGAGAGCCGGATCACTCCAAACACCATGTTTTGGAGGAGCTGGTGTCTATCTATCGGTAATCTCGGTTATCCTTTCTTGATTTGTGGGGATTCAACCAAGTCGATAGGTACGGGATAAGTTGGGGGGGGGTGAGTAAAAAGGCATTCGGTGGATTAACTTGTTTAAGATTGAAGGACATCTCTGTTCAATGGGGTTGCTTTGGAGCTGTTCTCTCCAAACTGTGGCCTGTGGCAGGGGGATCCTTTGTCCCCTTATTTCTTCATCTTGTGTATGGAGGCTTTGTCTGGTTTGGTGGAAAATGCAAAGGACTCATGTCTCAGGGGCATCAAGGTTTCCAAGAATGCACCACCGGTTTCACACTTGTTCTTTGCAGATGATGCTGCCTTCTTTTTTCACTACTTTGTGACAGGTTGTCAAAGTCTTTACYGCGCACTTACGGATTTTAGCACAGCCTCGKGAGAGGTGTTTAACAACAATAAGTGCGCAATCGTCACGAATCCTGGATGCTCTCAACAGGTTAAGGATAACCTTACACATACATTTGGTATGCCCCTTCAGAGGTCTTTTGGAAAATACCTGGGAATCCCTTGGGATTTCGGGTCGACAAAGAAGGACATATTCAATTGAATTGTGGATAGGGTGGAGGAGAGAKTGAATTCGTGGAACGCGATCTTCCTTYCGCAAGGGGGAGACTTACGTTAATCAACGTAACTCTGTCTTGAACTCGTTAGGTCTGCACATGWTCTCTGTTTTTAAGATCCCTAAGAGCATTTTAGAAAGAGTCAACTTCATCATCGCCAGATTCTGGTGGTCAGGGTTAAACCGAAAACAATGTGTGCATTGGAGGAGCTGGTCACATCTCATGAGACCTAAGAAGGAAGGAGGTTTGGGTATCCGAGATAGCCGTTTTCTTAATCAAGCTCGTTTAGCTAAGATTGGTTGGAAGATCATCCATGAGGGGGACAGTCTCCTTGCAAGAGTTTTCCGGGCCAGATACAACTTAGCAGATACGAGTTTGTTTACGAGCGAGTTCGTGGGGAAGCAGGGAACTTGGGGTTGGTCAGGTATAAAATGCGTCCTGAACATCCTGACGGAAGGATGTGGGTGGAKCTTGGGGGATGGCAACAACGCCAAACTTGGAGAACCCTTGTTACACAGGCAAGAGATTGCTCCGAAGATCACTTGGACCGAATGTAATCCTAACTGGCAAGGACTTAGCGTCTCAATATTCATTGAGAACCACCGCTGGARGGTAGATCACCTTGCCTCTGCTTACGAAGATGGAGTTGTCCAGAGCATTCTTTAAGTTCCTTTCGGGGAGAACCAGGAGGATAAAATCTACTAAAAAGAAGCCAGAAATGGGGTCTATAACGTCCAATTAGGGTATGCCACTGTGCAATAGAGCAATATCCTGACTGAAAGTGTTTTAGGCAGCGTTGAGGCTCCGGGGGTAACAGCAGGATACCTGGAGACTCCCCATCACCAAAAATTTGAAGACTTTCCTCTGGCGTTTGCTTAATGATGCTCTTGCCGTGGGGACCGGATGCTAACGAGCACAGCGGGTTAATGTGTCGTGTGCGTTCTGTCGGGCTTGCTTTGATTTGGAAGTGGAGGAGTCTCTCGGGCATCTCTTTAGGATGTCCAGTTTCACCGCAAATTTGGCAAGGTTCGAGGTTAGGGTTTTGGGTCGGAAATCATCAATCGGTGTCTCTAGATGACTGGATCCTCAGCTGGCTCAGCAGGCTTCAAAAGGCAGGCAGAAGGAAGTCCTTGGGGGGGGTTTGGGTGCCCAATCAGTTGCGTATTTGTCCATATCCTTCACGGGATTTGGATGGAGAGGAACACGGTGATTTTCAGTGAGAAATGTGTTTCGCCGGAGCGAGTCCTGAGGTTAGCTGAGGAAAGGATGATCACGCAGTCAACGTGCCAGTTCGTTTCAAGGAGGGGTGGCGGATCTGGCTAAGCCTTCAGGGTTCGATACACATCGTAGCATAAACTACCAATGGAGGAGGGCTGAGTGTCAGGATAAGGTTACGGTGAGTTTAGTTTCCATAGTTATAAGGATGCAGATCGTCTTGAGAGGGGGAGGTAGCGGCGGGTCTCTCAACATCGATGTTAGGAGGGGCAACACCTGGTTCTACATCTTCAAGAAGACGGATAACTACCATCTTTGGAAGGAATTGAAGGGGATCCATGAGTGTGCTTCACTCCTAATCACAAGACCCCAGCTGCAATGTCAACTTCAGAGGACTTCGTGGTGGAGACTGTTGATGCGATATTAGGAACACCAGCTTTAATAATAGTATTATGATACTCTTGTCTTTCTGTTCGTAATGTTCTTTTGTGGTTTCATTGTGTGAACTTTGCTTGGGGTGACTTGTCTCCCCTTTTCCTCTTGTAAAAAAAATGCTTCAATTCCAACACACTTTCCTCTTAAGTTGTATAGTTAGTCTATATACACTAGAGACTAGAGAGAAACACATGGCAGACCAATGAGTTTTGCATATATAATTACTAAATGAAGGAAACATTTTAACTGCCAAGATGTTTTGAAGATTAAAGAAGAAAATATATATGACAGTACAAATTATTAGTTTTGAAATTGAAATGTATGCATTAGAAAACATAATAGGACTCTATTAAATTATTTCTACTTATTGGTCAACATTATTATTTGTTATTTATCTAGCAAAGGCAACATGATAGTGTGCTTCCAATTTTTGTTGATCAGGCATATTTTGTTTGATAACGTTGCATTGCAGAGCTCATTAGCCCAAGTATGAATCCATGGATGCTTCGCCTCGGAGCAACTCTTTCCAATGACGGATTGTGAGCATGGGACCCAAATCGCTAGGATTGAAGCAACAATGTCTAAAAATCCAATGTTGTCCCCTCAAAGAATTTCTTTCCATTAAGCTCTTTTTCAAAAAAGGTAAGAACTCATCCAGTTCTTTAATTGCCTTTTTCATTTTCTTCTCCGTGACTCATGAATACAATTGTTAATTGGGGAAACAAACTACAACAAAATTTCAAATATATAAGTGACAATGCAACGTCTTATATTGTACAATCCTCCCATATCTATATACAATCCTCTCCTCACGTGATAATATAATGGGCAGCAAAAATCAAGAAATTTGTTTTCTTTTTTAAAATAAATAAATATAGAGATAATATAATTAAAAACAAATCAAAACATTGCGTGAAAAATTAATGGGAAGTTGGTATATTACTATGTACAGGGAGATTGTATAGAATAATTTGCCGTGACAATGTGACATAACAATATGACCTATATAGACCCACCTCATTTACGAAGTATAAAGGTTTGGGGTCCAATATTTGAATTTGGGTAGGTATGGGGTTGATCCGAGTGTTGTTTACTCATATGCACCACGGCACCACGGCACCACGGCACCACATGAACCCATTTAATACTTTTAAAAAATTAAAAAGTAATAACTTAAGTAGAAGTAAACTTTTGAATATTTACCATTATTTTTCCGTAAAATGGTGATAACTGCAACGATTTGATATAAAGTATAGAGGAAAAATGTTCAATCGTTGCAGTTATTATGTTTCGAAGAGAATACTATCTTAATCACTTAGGGTCCGTTTACATTAACTAAAATCAACTGAACTGAACTGAACTGAACTGAACTGAAGTGAATTGAACGGAGCTGAGCTGAGTTTTGAACTTATGATTAATATTGTTAATTATTGATTAATATTGCTAATTATTCATATATTGTGAGATGGTGAGATGGTCTTGATATGTATCATATATTTTTCTTAAATCATATGTATACCAAATATTGTTATGTATCATATATTGTTAAAGCATTGTATCATATATTGTGACTTGAGAGCCCTGGTATGTATACCATTTGTATTTTTTTCTATATTTCATTTCACTACATCCCAAAGCCCAACTCACACTCGACGATTGCTTTAGAGAACCACCTTGATTAAGTCTTTTAACCTCTTTTAATGTAAACTTCTAATCATTTACTTTTATCTTGCTTTTTTCAACTAACCATTCATTTGTAGTATTATAATAATTATTATTGCTATTAAAATGGTTTATATATTAATTATTATTATTATTATTATTATTATTATTATTGTTGTTGTTGTTGTTGTTGTTATTTAACTTACGATTAATGTATTGAACTATAGAAAAAACATGGTTAAGCAAACTACAAATCAACTTTCATAATGTAATTAAAGAGTACTTTTCTAATGTAGCCAAATAAACAGTAATGAAATTGCATAAAGTAGTACAAACATCCAATAAAAACTACTACGGAGTACATAATAATTAAACTACATAATTAAAATATGATTAAACATTAATTAAAATATTGTTGAAGATTAACTGTATTTTTGGTTTAAAATTAATTAGTTAGTAAAATCATTAAGCTGAACTGAAATGAAAATAAGCTAAAGTAAACAAGYCCTTAATGCATCCAATTTAATTATTATGTATCTATATAAATATGAMGTAGAAAGGACATATTAAAGATCTTGTGAGACCCTTGGATTGGTACGGTCTTGATCTAAAAATTTTATACGCATCAATTTTAGATCACTAAAAAATTTAGGGAAATTTCCAATTGTAGGTACCAATTTTTATGGATTTTCAATGGTAGGTACGTATTTTTTTTAATCCCAGTTATAGGTATAAGTTTGTTCAAAACTCCCAACCATGAGCATAATGATGATTTTGCCGTTAATTAGGCATCAAAAGTATGTTTTTGCCGTTATTACTCTAACCTCAGTTTGTGCTCTGATTAGGCTAATTTTAAACCATCAATTTCCCAATTTTTTAAACCTTTCTTCTTCAACATTTCTTTTCTGTTATATTCACTCCTTCTCCTTCCTAATATTTTTCTTGTCTTTTCGATTTTTCCAAAAATGTGTCAACGATTCGTTGCATCCACAAAATTAAACAACAAAGTAAKTTGGCATATCCGTTGAGAAGGGTTAGCAGATAAAATTAAGAGAGTACCTTGATTAGAGGAGTGAAGAGAGAGAAGAGTTGAAACGAGTTTACAAAGGATCACTAATCTGCCATTTGGATATGCTATGTAGTGTGAGATTATTAGTTCTTGAGATTTCACCATTTGTTCTTTCATAAATCTCAAATGCTAAATTGTGGTTTCTTTTCGATTTGGATTTGATGATGATTAAGGAGAAATTGGAATAAAAGCCAGAGAGATAGAAGAATACGGCAAGTTAAGGACAGAGAGAGAGAGAGAATAGAGTGTGTCTTGAAAATCGTGTGTGTTCGGAATGAGCAAGATTTGTTAGGTGAGAGAAGCCAGCACGTATTTTATACAAGGGGAAAAACGAGGGCGAAAAAACCTGCGTATATAACGCAGGAAAGCTGCGTAATAATACGCAGGCCTCCTGCGTAATATACGCAAGCCTCTGGTATATATTTTTTTTCCAAAACTCGAAATATTTTGATTTCCTCCGATTTTTAATTTCGTGATTCCTTGAATTCGACACACCGTAGACACCCTTGCTCTCCAAAGCAAGGAGTTCTAGAGTGTTCTAGAAGGTTCCACGTATTTCCGGAGTATTTTTTGTGTATTTGTAATGTTTTTTTTTTTTGTATTTTCTTCTGCGTTAAAAAACTTATAAAAATCATGAAAAATGTGGAAAATCAGTAAAAATATAATCTAAAAAAATACTGGTGAGCTCAGAAAATATGTGAAGAGTGTGATGAAAGTGGAAATTAATGGTAGATCACCAATATAAAAATCCTAAAAATAGAAAAGAAAACTAAAAAATATGAAAAATAATTAAAATAAATAAAAGAAATGTTTTTTTGCCCCCCTATTTTATTTGTCCTTTGCTTCAAAAGTTCCGAGTATGACCCCATGTATTTTCGACTTTATGTGAGTTCAAAGGCATTTTCTAAAGTCGAAACAATCGGTGAGAACGCGGTAGTTTCATCAATGATTAAACATTTTTTTGGGAGACATTTTAGGTGTCTAACAAAATATTGTACATCAAGTCATATAATTCTTTACTCGATCAGTTAATTACTGAATAATATGACTATTTTCATCCAATCATCTTCAATCGCATAGTCTACTGTATTATATGCCAATTAAAAAAACCTAATTGTGAGAAATCCAAATGAATTCAATAACTCAGAATCAAAATTCACACAACAATTTTAATGAATTAAAAAAACACCATTAATAAACAATGCAAATCGGTGACCAAGGTGATAATGAACAATATAAAATGTTAGATAAGCAATAAGGCATATATACTTACAAATGCATAAAAATTGAACCAAATGATGGAACTTTTGGAAAATGAAATATAGAAGAAGAGAAGAAGAAGAATCAAGCCACTAATGGCCTAGAAATTGCTCAAGTGTAAATTGTGTAACCCTTTTAGAAGAAGAAAACCGCAATTAAAAATGGACCAAACTAATACCTAGTAGTAGAAATGCTATATATATTAAATAAATAAACCATATATAAATTCAAAAATAAAATAAAACAAAAAAGAACATAATATACTGACTATGTAAATGGGTGAATGACCATGTAAATGTGACTGTACAGATCAGAACAATTAATATTGCAAGATGAAAGGTTGAGAAATTTATTTGACTTTTGTTTTACTTCGGGGTGGTCATTTTCTCTCCAACGGAACACCGAAGAAAAATCCAAAATAATGCTTTGTATGTAACGTTAATTGCTCACAGAAACGATACTCATGTCAAAATTAAACCTAGACTCTCAACATCATGTGAAATATTGACACCGAGAACAAGGAGTCGGTAAGTCTACGTCAACAGCTCACAAGTCAATTAATTCACCTCAAAATCAACATGATAATGAAGGGATTAGTGTAACCTTATAAGGTAATAGAAACCTTTTGATTTGTTCAAAATGTGAAATTTAATGAAATCAAAATACATACCTTAATTTCAACGTGGGACAACACTTATAATTCCATATGGGTTTTATGCATGGACTCGACCACTCTTACACATGTTTATTAGTTGTACCATGTTGAGTGATTTCGCCCAAATGTCACATGGGTCTTGAATTGAATGATTTGAGTCCTAGCTTGTGGTCGAGTTATTGTGCTTAAGGATGTGTCAGGAATTTAGGAGAGGAAAGCATCTACTTTTAAATTCATTGACATTAAACCACCTAAATTTTCACAAAAGAAATCAGATCTCCTATTCGAGCAAAATTTAGGTATTTTGGTAAGAAAAAAATTAAAGTAAGAATTTGTGGGTAATTCAATCATTGAACTAAAACAATAAGAAAAAAGATATTATTGCTATGAATAAAATTGCCTCGTTACAATTTAGAAATGTTCTTGATAGTGGTGAGATATTCTTGTGTCCCGTAATTGAAATACATTGCTAAGTATTTAATACATAGAAAATGAGGTTGTTGCTGTCACTGAATATGCTCTTACTCAAATGCCTCAAGTAGGGGTAGTGCCTTTGCGTCTTGGTTGGATTTTAGGGAAGTTTGGAAGTTAATCCTCTTGACCCTTGTTTCAATTTTTTTACGATTTACAATTGTCACGAACCAATATGCTCAAAGTAGAAGAAGTCTTTTACTCTTGAATTGGGCCCTATGCTTGATTTTGGACCATAGACCAAAAATGGGCCAACAACTGCCCCCAATACCATTTTGGAGAGACAAGGTAAGCTTCAAATTGTTAGTGATTAATGAAACTCAAATAGAACAATCATATGTGTATGCTGAAACGATATTAGGTCACACGTATGCCTCCATTCTACATATTGTTATGTGTCCGTCCGAACGTATTGCATGTGTCATTATGTCATATTCGTTTGAATCGTCGTATTGGGTCTGACGACTTGAACTGAAGACTTAAGTCCCTGATGACTTTGGATTTGACGACTTGGGTCTTGAGACGGCTTCGGTATGTCGACTTGGGTATAATCGTCTGTCGTATTGCATCTGTCATATGTCATTCTGTTGGTCTTGGCCAAGCAGTGTCCTACCAAAGAGAGCTTGAAAAACCCTACTTGGTCGTCATTCAGGCGTTTTTGATGTTAGCCATGATTGTCTTATGTTTCTGGGGACTAATCCCCTTTGTCGTCATAATGTCTCCTAGGGAAACTAAGCCCATTGCGTCGTTTGTTCTTCCCGGGGAACTAAGCCCATTGCGTCGTTTGTATTTCTGGGGAGTAAGCCCTTTGTCGTACTACTGTTGTCATATATTAAGAGAATGTCACAATATGTAAACTGATAAATCATGATAAAAGATAGAACGTCAATAAGTCTATAAAGTAAACAAACCAAAAATGACGAAATTAGCTGATCAGGTCGAGAAAGACATAATGTGAAGTGTGACAGCTTAACAAAGAAGCTATGTGTGTCAGCGACTACATGAGTACTGTGATCAAGAAGATCAACGACTGACCAGATAACGACAATGTGGCTATAAAACAACACTATGTGGGCGATAATGACGAACATAATCTTAAAGACGAAGATTAGGGGTGACTAACGAATGCTTATGGTGATGAACCGTACTTAAGACGTGAATGACTATTTCATTTTATAAGGGCGATCGCAACATTAAAAAAAGGGGGGGATAGTAGGATATGATGACGTGAGAAGAACATCGTGAAATGAAGACAGTTTGAGAGACGATTGACCGACAATGGTGAATGACATAACCAGAAGATGACAAGGCACGACATATGTCTTAAGGAACATGCGACTAAGTTGCAATTAAAAACGCTAAGAAGAACGTGTCTAAGGAACGATAAGTCTAGGATGACAACGACGGATCGATTGGTGACTAAGAAGACATAAGTAAGCACGACAGTAGAGACGAACACGAGCGTGGAAGAAGACATGAGCAAGACGACAGTCCAAGGAAACGATGCAATTAATAAGGCAATCAGACATGTAGCGAAAAATAAAGATTCAAAAGGCAAGAGATTCAAATAATAAATGTTAAAGAACAAAATATTATTAAATAATTAAAAGTTAAGAAGATAAAGAGTGATAATCTATTAATTTAGATGGACAACATGTTGCTTCGACGTCTTTAGCTTATAGCCCTCGTCTCTTTGACTAGACAAATAAGTGCTTGCTCGCTGGCATATGGACTCTAGACTTTTTCAAGTCTGACATAGGCTGAAGGCCTTTTCCTGCACATCTTCAAAGGTTATGATGACGATTCTTAGTCAACTCCTTCTAAAGGCTTCTACGACTATTGGCATGTCCGGACATATGATCTTTGTTTTTCCTTCCTGACCCTTGTTGTGTAAGATCTCAAAGACTCACCAGCTTTTGGTAGATCGATACAAAGTCTGCTGATTGTTTTGGCGTCTTCCTACTAAACAACACAAATTGAGTGTTGAACATGTCACCAAGTACGCAAATGACAAATCTTACCCTTAGGGATGTTAACGAGACCAACTAGTGTTGAAACCACGTCAAAGTTCCTTCCAATGCCTTGCAAAGACATGCTTCCTTTACTTTCATTTGGGATTGGTGCCATCATTATATTTTCAACTTATATGTGGTTCCAGCAGTGCTCTGGTTGGGTTCAGTATACACACAGTGTATAGTTAATGGATGGGAGAACACATTCTTGGGACTTTCGACACAAGCAATATAGTGCAAAGGGCTGACTACGACACAGTGTGTGTCCGATAAACTATCTGGCTATCTTCTCTAGAGGAGGGGAACCCCTGGGAATTCCTTGAGATCTGCTCTTGCATCTGCTGAAAATTGCTTCTGAATTGTGTTGAACATCTCCATTGTTATGGAGATCGGGTACCTGCTTGATCCACTATTAAAAGTAAGACATGTAGTAGAAAATAAAGGGATGAACATGTCACTTGAATGAGCATGAATGACCAAGGTTGGAGAGTGGTAGTGTCCCAAATTGTGGAATGTGGAACGTCGGCGTGCTAAGGTCGCCCGTTGGAGTGACCAGTCGGCACTCAAAATGTTCCGGGCCTGAAGGGACGAGTACAACTATAAGACGAAACGGATAGACGTCATGATTGTCGAATGTTCTTCCCCTGGTCGAAAGACGACCTGACTGTTGGTGTCACTTAATACGGATTGCCCCCATCAATGGTGTCCGACACGACTGTATGCCTCACATGACGTGAATCGCCTCGATTTTTTGTAACGTGTCGCTTCGACGTGACTGTGTCGCCTCGATGTGACGTGTCGCCTTCGACCTGACGTGGGCGCCTCCGACGTGACGTCGCGCTTCGACTATGACGTGTCGCCATCGACGCGTGTCCGATGTCGTGCTGCCTCGACATGATCGTTGTCGCCTCGACGTGACGTACTACTGGGTGGATGATGGTCGAGACGGACTCTAACGCGGGCAAACCTCCTCGGGGAATAGCTCAAGAATAATGTCACAGTCTGGTTGTGTGCTTGGGATGTAGCTCAAACCCACTGCAATGTCTCGACATCAAGGACGAGCAGTAAAGGTTCTCTAACAGGTAGACGTCTTCCTTGATTAGCAAGAGTCATGGGACATGATCGACACATTTAAGACGAAGTATGCGTTCTCCTCCTGAGGAGTTCCAATTTTCTTCAATGAACCTGATTTTTCTCCGCAACACGGCGGACACATCGTCGCTCAGCTATTTTTCTTTCTTGATTTCTTCTAAAGAGAGATTAGTTTTCGTAGACATATTGACTACTGTGCAATTACAGTGAAATTGATCGCGAATTTTGATTGATCCCCAAGCGTGGGCCGACCAAATTCCGAATCGACAAAATTTAGGTTTTTGTAGAAAACTATTAAAGTAGATGAATTTGTGGGTAATATCAATCAATATGACTAAAAACAATAGAAAAAGATTATTATTGCTATGAATAAAAATGCTCGTACAAATAGAAATACGTTCTTTGATAATTGAGATAATTCTGTGTCACGTAATTGAATACATGTGCTAGTATTGTATACATAGTAAAATAGGTGTCACTTCATCTGCAATATGCTCTTAGTCATGCCCAAAAAGTAGGAGGTAGTGCTTGAACGTCTCTCTTACATTTAGGAGTTGGAAGTTATCTCTGGACTTGCTTCCATATTTTTTATGATTTACAATTGTCAACGCACAACAGATCGCTCAAAGTGCAAAGAAAGTCTTTACTCCTTGAACTTGGCCTATGCTTGATTTGGACCATAGCACCAAAAAATGACCCACATTGCTTCCAATCCTAGTTTTGGATGAGAGGACAAGTACGACTTCAAATGATAGGGATTAATGAATACCATAAATACGAATCAATATCATATGTGTATGCTGAACCGATAACGACATGAAGGCATATATACTACAAATGCATTAACAAAAATAATGTAACACTGATGAACTATTTGGAAATGAAATATTATAGAAAGAGAATCGGCCCATTAATGGCCTAGAAATTGCTCAAAGTTGTAATTGTGTAACCTTAAGAAGAACAAAACCGCCAATTTAAAAAATGGACCAAACTAATACCTAAGTATCTAGAATGCTAATAATATTAAATAATAATAACCACCATTATAAAAATTCCCAAAAATATACATAAAATAAAACTAAAATAGAACACATTAATTATATGACTATGTAAATGGGTGAATGACCATGTAAATTTGACTATACAGAATCACATACTTATATGCAAGATGAAAGGTTGAGATTATTTGACTTCTCGTTTACTTTCGATAGGTTCATTTTCTCCATAACCACCGAAGAAAAAATCCAACAATTAATGCCTTTTATGTAACGTTAATTGCTCACAGCAACTGCGATACCATGTCAAATTAAACCTAGACTCCCAACCATTGGAATATTGACCCAAGCACAAGGAAGTGCAAGATCTACCTCACAGCTCACAGTCCAATTAAACATTTCACCTTCAAATCACATGATAATGAATGGGATTAGTGCGTGTAACCTTATAAGTATAGAACCTTTTTGATTTGTTCAACATGTGAAAATTTATGATCACAAATTACATATCCTTAATTCACGTGGGACAACACTTATAATTTCCATATGGTTTATGCATGGACCGACATACTCTTACACGATGATTATTGTTGTCACAATGATTTCGCCCAATGTACAACATGGTGTCCTATTGAATGATTGAGTCCTAGCTTGTGGTGAGTAATTGTGCTTATGGGATTGTCAAGGAAACATTTAAGAGTGGAAAGCATCCTACTTTAAATTCATTGAATATTAAACCTAAATTTTCACAAAGAACTCAGGAATGTCTCTTATTCGGAGGCCAAAATTTACGATACTTGCCGTAGAAAACAATTAAAAGATGATGATTGTGGGTAATTCAATCCAATTGGACTAAAAACAATAGAAAAAAAAGCATTATTATTGCTATGAAGTAAAACTGCTCGTTAACAATTAGACAATGTTCTTGATAATATGAGATATTCTGTGTCTCCGTAATTGAATACATAGGCTGTATTTATACATAGTAAAAATAGTGTTGCTTCACTGAAATATGCTCTAGTCATGCCCAAAAGTAGGAGTGCTTTGACGTCTGCTGGATTTTAGGAATTGGAAAGTTATCCTCTTCCACTTGTCAATATTCTTTTACGATTACACATTGTCACGTACAACATGCTACAAAGTAGAGAGAGAGTCTTTTACTCTCTGAAATTAAGGCGTATGCTTGATTTGGACCATAGCACCAAAAATGGGACCCACAACACTCCCTTAGAATTTAATAACGGTTTATCCTCCGCAATGGTACTGTTCCATAATTCATCCTACACTTGGGGCAATGAATGGATGATTATTGTTACCTTCTCCAAATATAACGTGTTGTACCATTCTCATGTAAATATTAAATTGTGTTTTAAATTCAGCTCAAAATCATTTTTCTCGGACACTTGACTCAATGCTACCTAACTACCTAGCTCTATTTAAGGCATGTTTGGTTCAAGTTTTAATGTATGGATAGAGTGGATTTGGATTTTTTTAATGAAGCAAAGTTATTTGGTTGGTGTCATTTTGGGTATGGATGGCATACCCGATGGATCTCAATTCTCATCACTGTTTCAATCCTCATATATCCATCTCCGCCTAAAGTTGAGATTTCTTTCCGACCTAAGTATTACAATACTCAAATTCATATCTTTGGATATGAACCAATTCAAATAACTTTAAAAAATAATTGATTATCAACCATCCTTTTGGGGTTGACCATTCTCAACCATTTCAATTCAAAACATTTTGAACCAAACAAACCCTTATCAGTTTTTTTAAAAAAAATTACGCGAAAATACCATGAGTTGGCCCTATGCTTCTTATTTAAAAGTGTTGGAGTGAGGGATCGAACTTCCGCCAAGAGGCATTCAGCATACCCTTTAAAGACTAAAAATCTTACCCAATTAATATTGTGAGTGTAATGACACGGGGAACCTTTTGCTACCAACCAAATAAAATGTGGGGTCCAATCTTTTAAGTACTATACTGATATAACATTCATGGTTCATATATACTTGTATGTATCTTTGACACTAAACACAAAACAGAGAAAAATTGCCCAATTCTCCAAGCAATATGCAAAAGAAAAATGGGAAAAGTGAAAGTATTTGGGGCAATGGGTAGCCCGTATAGGTATGCCGAAGTGGAAAGTAGCCTACAAATCAAGGGAGTTGAGTACGAATACGTTGAGGAAGATCTACTCAACAAGAGCGAAGAGCTTCTAAATACAATCCTATTCACAACAAAGGTTCCTCGTCATGCTGATTGATGGCAAGCCGATTGCGGAGTCGTTGGTGATCATGGAATACATCGATGAGGCTTGGAACTCATAACCAATTTGCTAGTGACCCTTACGGAGAGAGCTCGAGCTCGTTTTTGGGCTAAGTTTTTTATGACGATAAGGTAATCATTCATTCAGCGTTCTATTTTGATTGAAATACCAATTTTCATCAAAATCCTTAATAATTATTGACCAATTAATTATTTGAGTCGATTGATCGATTTTGACCCATTTTGCCATGTATTGAGTCACATGGTCCAGTATGTCACGACTCTTGAATTTAAATCAATATTTAATTTTATATTACTTGGACAATTGTTGTCTATTATGTGCTCTATAGTGTACTAGACACTCAGTATGGATCGAATATTTTTTCAAAATTTAATTTAGATCAATATTGACGATTGAGAATTTAGTATACTTCTTCCGATATAATTGTAACAAGAGTGGAATTACCAAACTTCATCCTAATGGTTAAAAGATTATAAGAATAATTAAGATCCTTAATTGTAGTTTGTTGATGTCAAAAAGCAAGTTGTAAATAATATGGAGGAGAAGAGGTAGTGGACGCCTTTATCTAATTAACAATGTACATAGTGCTTATGAAAAATCACTAAAAAAAAGCTCATTCTATCTATATTTAATATACATTACTAAGCAAATCCCCACCTAAAACATTTTCCCTCCCAAATCATTTTATTTTCCCTCTCAAATTTTTAATTTTTTTAATTACATTATATTTTTTCAATTAACAATTTCCCTAGGAACATTTATTTCTTATTCTTAGATGTTATTTTATTAATAATTGTTTCAAACCACTTTTTTCTATAAATATCTTCAATATTTTAACGATTTTTTTACTGACCATATTGAGTACTGATTTAAATTTATTCATCTTTCTTAATGAAAATTGAAACTCAAGCTTGCCGGAGGGATCATTTTAGTTTCATTAACAAGTTTTTATTCCAAAATAAATGTTTTAGTTTACTGCAATTAATAATGATATTTTTGAAATGTGATATTTGTTGCAATTAAAACGATACAGAGGAAGTAATGTTATACACAACTGAAACTCGAAATCACAAAATGCTCGTGGTTATGTCAATGAATACTACGTTAATACAGTTTAGCAATACAAAAACAATATTATTGTAGAAAATCAATTACTCTCTATTTTGATTTGATGGTTACACTAAGAATAGGTTTTAGCCATGAGTCTCTAAGATTTGGATGTAAACGTCATTTTTGGCAAGTACCGTCCACTTAAAAATTATGTCATCATTATTGTTAGGACTTGTTCTAACTTTATCACTGTTTAATAGACCTAAGATTCTTAAAACTCAAATATATACCTTAATATTTTGCTTTTTTTTCAATCTCTTTATGTTATTTATATGGAAACAAACATTATTAAATTTTAGGTGGGTCTAGCTCCCAATTTCAAGTCTTTTAATTGAGTTTTGAAATATTTCAAAAACTTAACTTGAAATTTTGGCTAAGATTTTTTGAAGAAAAATGAGGAAAATTTTAAGTGTAAATCTTAAGACTAATATGATGTCATCTCTAAATTCTTAAAGATATGGGCGTAAACTTGTTTTAAGAATGTATGCGGACTCCTAGGCAAATTTGTTTTGGAAATTATATATATTTGTTTCTAAAAATGGAAGATATGTATTATTATTCTCCATAAATATTTTCATATTTACCCTTGTGGTTGAAAAGAGAGGAAAACTTTATCATGAGAGTACGTCATTATTACTCGTGTTTTTTTTTACATAAAATAATAATAGTGATAGATAGAAATAAGCGTAAACCCTTAAAGACAAGGAGGTGACTATTAAACTGAAAATAGGAAAAGTAATCAAAGTAAACGAGATCGCTACCCAAACCGTTAATTTGGGAAATTTCCCATGTAGGTATCAGTTTTGTTCAAGATTTTCAATGGTAGTTACTGTTATTATTAATCCCCAATTATAGGTATAAGTTTTGGTCAAGACTCCCAACCATGAGCATATTGACATTTTTAACTGTTAAATTAGAGTGGGTTTATCCTTAATATTATGTAACCTAGGTTTCTTCTTGTGGTTAATTCAATTCTCCTTGTTTACTTTATAAACCCATTTTTATATTTTATACTTGCCTTTAATTTCTTCTTCTTCTCCCATATTCATACATTCATACGGCATTGTTCCATATCTTCCTTCTTTGAATTTTTCTTTCTTTCTTTTCATTGCTAGTTTGTTTTATATCAAAGGAGAGAGAAAAACCCCCATTTGTAAATTGTGTTTCTCTTTTCAAAAATCCTAAAATTCCAATTTTCTCCTTAATCATCAAATC
>SNQN01002769.1:6834-25457 GCA_008642245.1 Bassia scoparia | reverse complement strand
GCACAGGAGATTTCTTTAGGGAAGGTTTAATTATATAAGTTCCGCTATTATTTTGTCTACAGAAGTAAAGGTTAATAAAAGAAAGAAACCGTAAAGGGAGTTACACTTTACAAATTATCGATTACATCATTCCAATTTTTAAACTAAATTCCAATTCTGATATTTTAACCAAATAACGCTCTAAACTTTACAAATAAAAAAGATTGCACATTGCAAATAGTTAGTCTTATTATAATGGGCATCGAATTATCCATGTTACATTTTTAAATGAAAATAATTTCATTTAACTCGTACTTGCAAGTTGTGCAGATGGTTAATTCTAATGTTTCTCATCGGGCAGGTTTAGATATTATCAGATGTTAAGTTTCTTAATCCACATGTGATTGATAGCTCACCCAAGCGAACAGTAACTTGTATGGCTAACGGACAAGGTAGTATACGTTGTACTACATCCTCTAGTTGATTGTCAGCCAGCATACGTTTGGACATAGGGTCGCCTTCATTCGTTGCAATGAAATGGTTGGTTTCATACATGATCCGGTTGGACATAACATGAATAATGTGTTTGAAAAAATGTTTTAAGATCTAGATTCATTAGGCAATATTATTTTATCATCATCATATTTCTGTAGAAATTAGGTCAAATTACGTTGCAGAGGAATAGATGTTTATGATAAAGAAAAGGGGAATATATTTTGTTTTACTTAGGTTAAGAATTAAGGTCATATGGGAGGATTGTGTTACTTACAGTATTGCAAACAAGTAGAAATGGAAACCCTTATTTGATATGTCTTTAAACCAAATTTTCAATGCAAATCTTCACCTGAATTGTCTATTATTTATTTTTTGAAAAGAAATTAAAATTCATTCATAAAAAAAATCATATGAAAACTACAAAGAGTATGAATTTCAAAAAACATTCAAATTGAATCAATCTCATATTTACTCTTCTACACTACGATTATTGAGTAACAAATAATTCTTTGTGCTTCTCTGAGCTTCACATCGTTGTGTTTAACAACATTCAATACGACGGGTCTATTGATTTGTTATACCTTGGGAATAATCAGTTCACCCGATTTAACTGATAAATTTACTTACAATAGATAGATTTTAGTTTTGTAAATGTGCGTGTGTTTAATATTATATTTTGTATAGATATTACTAATTTTAAATAATTATATATTCTGTATGTTTTTAGGCGTTATGTTTATTTAGACAGTAATGTTTCATTTAAGATAAGTTGAATTTTAATTGTTTTTTGTTTTTATTCTGAGAATAATTTGTTATTTTTATTTTAAATAATATGTTATTGTTCCTATTGGATAACCTGTCATATTTAGATAAATATTGAGTTGGTTTTTGTATTAATTTTTAATATATTAAATTATAATATTTTTGAATAATAAGATTGTGTTATAACAATATCCATAGAATCAGTTTGTAATTTTTGTTTTATTTTATATTTCGCTTTTTATTTTGATTTTATATTATTTTTTTTCAATACATGTTTTTTAAAAAAAATTGTAACTTATTTAATTTATTAAGAATTATTAATGGATAAATAAAATTCAAAAAAAATTGTGAAGGGCTTCCAATATTAGCTATTTGATGCAACTGTTGATGCTAACAATTCATAGCATAGGAATTACTATCTAACACATACGGTAAAAATAGATTACTCTTTATTGTTTTACACTGTAAAAACCCTACTCCTAAATCTAGAGTTATTGAGCAGTTAAAAGTATAACCAATAATATTTTCATGTAGCTATACGGATGCTTACGTATGCACAATAACCGTTGAAGATGTATGGATCATGCATGCTGCTCAGTCTGTACAACTTCCAACGGCATCTATCTTCTTCTAGTTATTTGTTAACTGAGATTTGTGTTATACAACAAGGGTGTATTGAACTTCGCTACGCTTGTTTCGAGTTTCGCCATATAACATGGGTCAAGTCTGATTATAACGATTTAAGTATTTGTGGTTAATGCATTGGAAAGGGATGAGGTGACCAATTTTTATACGTTTAAGAGGTACTAGGTGACGCGAAACGCTGGCTTCGCCCCAACCGAAATCATGGTCATACAATCGGCATACTTCTTATTGCAAACCCGCTACTTGATAAGATCCACATTTTCGTGTCCTTTTGAAGTATTCAGGTCTTATACCGTAGAGGTCCACCTTACCTGTTTGCATTCTCTTTATAATTTCGTTGTTGGTCGTTTTTTGCGCATCCTCTGTCCATTGCTCTACGGAAGTCACCCATCAAGCGCCATTCCTCCGTCGTCGCATTAGTGGACTTGGTTAAGTTGGCTATGCATTGTATGGGTGTGTTGGCCATAATATAGTACGATTTCCAAAGTGCTGGGGTGGACTTAATTTTATTGTAGTGACATAGTAAAGAAGTTGGAAAATTATGGAGAGGTTATTGTTGTGTTTACGATAACAGACATATTCTTGTATTCGATCAAATGAAAGCGGATATAAATATTGTTTAACGAGAGAAGGGAGGGCTAATTATATTAATTGGAAATTACTAATTATAGCTGTCGTATTGGATGTAGAATGTAAGATCTGAACGAAGGGAAATTGTTAACTGTAGCTTCACTGAACACGACACGCACTGAAGTGGTCACGTGGGCTTATTCGTACATTAAAGTTTGATGAGATTTATTTTGGTTACAGTAGCGCAGCAGTGGGAGGGTGAGAAATACCTCCACAGTCTGTGAATAAGGGCGAGGACGAAGGAGAGGGATCACTTACGATTTGCTATTGAGCCATATGCAATTACAAATTCTAATAAATTGAAAACTGCATTAGATATGCATGATGAGCTTTTCCAACCCATTGCACACATCCACTTATGATTCTTCTCGACAAAAAGAATTGATATTTGGATGGCTAACGACAACGGCTTTTGATAATGCTCTATACGGCGTGTCTGGGGTAAACAATTTGTCGAGATCTTGAGAGGCATCTAATTGTGGATGCATTTCATCTACGAACCTTTGCTCCACCAGCGGTGGCAATAGGGCACCCCTATTCGTACGGTTGATGAATGAATATGACAACTGTGTTGTTATCCTGCAAGGATAAAGATCTTGGTAATAAGTGGTGATGGAAGGGATCTTTTTCTTATAGAATCAATATATTTCACAAGGAGTATATATTGAATTATCTTCGAGATTTATTATGTTTTCGAAAAAGTAGAGAAGATTATAATGTGTAACAATGTGGGAATGTGTACATAATCAATATGATGGCGGTTAAAGAACAGATGTTGGTTATGGAGTTGTGTTGAGACGAAGGTTGATATTTCTGTCATGGTACTCACTTAATGTTGTTGTGTTGTTGAGAGGCAAAAAGTGATCTATGTGAATGCAAAGGAAGGAATAAGTTAGATGTATTTATCAAGCTTTCATAGAGAGATGATTGTTCTTGTTTGCTTGGTTTTGGCTTAGAAATCATAATAGATACTATTTTAGAACTTAGTTCTCCTAAGATAGGAAGGAAGACCAAGCTTAACTCTTGAATCTGTACTGATGTCACCATTTCAAAGTTTCGATTACATTTAATTACTGTATAATAGCATGTATTATTTGTAATTCTTGTTCAACGAATCTCATGACACTTTCTTCATATTGACGTTAATGAACCTTTCAATCATCTTCCACAATTAAAACATCTTTATATAATTTATTTTTTTTAAATTTTAATGGTCACTGTATGAAGTCTTTCGTACTACGTACCTACAAACTCATGTGCAAGTGTTGTCTTTTTTTCCCAACTACAATGCAAACTACTATATTTATTAGCAAACCCGTTTTTCTTCTTCTCATTGGGCCATTTCCATTCACTTAAAAAAGACTTGAATTGACTATTAAATACTGTAACGGAAATTACACTAAAAACATCTCCCTTCCTTAATGAAGAAATTAAGTTACTGAACTTACAGCTTTACTGAAACGAACCATGAAATTAGCAAATACCTCCATCCGTCCTAATTATTTGATAACCATTGACTTTATTACGATTCACATGTATATTTGACTTCATTTAATTTCTTACTCAAGAAAAAAATAGTCATGAGTGATCTTGTTTTGATCGTATTAATGTCACTTTCCAATATATAAATTTTTATATCTTATTCTAAACATAATTCAAATATTTTGATTTGAAGTTGAGTCTCGGAAAATTACATGAAAATAAGTGTACAAATAAAAAAATAGAGGAATTAAGTGATTGAAATTGTTGCCTAGTCATTGACCAAGATCCAGTAAACATTTAAACTGGGCCTCTCCCTCATAAACGCAACAAATGCCGCTGATACTGCGCGTTTAAAAACATTTACATGTATTCTAGAAAAAAAGTCATGATGGCAGATTACTTGTAATAAGTTTGGGGTAGTGAGCAAGTTAGAGCACTTAGAGGGATCAGCAAGAGTTTTTTAGGCGTTACGGCTACTTTAATTATGCTCTTAGTTCAGTTCAGCCAACCCCCACTTACTACACTAATTAATCTTAATCACAATCTTTCTTACTTATGAAAAATGGTTTCTCAATCCCACTCACGTCCCCTACGAAAGTGTAACATAACAACAACACACTAATTACTATAATATATCATCACAATAGATAAAACAATAACTATACAATTCAACTCCTCACAATCACTCATTACACTCTCAACACATACTTAGTACACTACAAACCACTCTCAAATAACTACAAACTATAACTCTTAAGCAATATGACTAATCATATAAACATCCCCATACATCCACTCACTCTCGGCCTCACCACCAAAAAAAAAATATATATATAATATATACTCTCCACGTTCCATCTATAATAATTAACAAATTTAATCATAAGTAATACTCTCTCAGTCGATCAGTTGATTTCAGTTAATTTAATCGGAACCCTAGGAGGTCTTTAAATTTTGTTTGTTAGATCTCTGTAAAACACAATCTCCACTACTCAAACCTCGCACCAAACATCACATATGTGTTCTCAAACACACATTACCCTAACAGCAAAACAATACACCACACAAAGCTCGAGAGCACATAAAACGAGACATTCTTCTACTCAATACTAACTGGCCTCTAACCACGTACACACATAACCAATTGGTGTTTTTTGACAACAAAAAAAAAGATAGACACAACTATAACATTCAAATATGCACACAAAGTGTCTAATGGAAGTCATATACCTCTAATCGCAAAGTCATAACCAAACACTTGGAAGAAATTAATACTATACAATACACACAAGCACCAAACCATACATCCGTTCTATACAACGACCCGAGAATCGATACCTCAACGCCAACTACAAAGCAAAATACAACACACTCATACCACCAACAACCAACTTCAAACCACACATAACCACCAAACCCACACCAAAACACACACCACCCAACAACCCACCACACCACACTACACCACGCAAACCAAAAAATAAAACACCCCAAACAACAAACAACCCCACCAAAAACCCACCACCCCACACCTCCAACAACTACAATACGATTAGCTGCTCACTCACTCTAACCTATCAAAAACTTCTCACCCATACACACACGCATCTACACTCTTAAGCACCTTCTCAAGCACGCTCCCAACCCAAAAAACAACTCACCCTTTACAACTAAGCACAACTGGGAATAACACGCCCAACCACCATCAACTAGAGATGAGCAATATACAAAAACTCCAGATACGCCACCAACCCACATATTAACACCAAACACTCAACATTTAAGATCTCATACTCTTATTTACCAACTAAAACAAACAACACCAAACCATTATTCATATGGAGTAACTCTCTCTCACCACACAAATATTACCACTCCACACCACACACACATCATTAGCTTAAATACGCGAGAAGTCAGCACACACTAGCCATACACATCCACTTGCCACCACACCCAAAACCACAACGAAATGACACCACAACCTCTTCAGCAGATATCCATTAACAACACTAATCTCTACTCATACCAACCACATCATACTCTTCTCCCCACATACCAACAAGCACGATACCACACCCCACGCACATAAACACAGCAACAAAACATAGCAATCACTATCAAATTATCAACCTAAAACTAGCATAAACCTAATAGCTTGCCCTCACACCTCAGTAGCCATACACCAAGCCAACAAGAAATCAGAAAACACCGACACACCACAATCTCTCACACAACATAACCATCACAGCAAGCATCTCACGACAAATACATACAAACTACACTCGTCACACTGCCACACAAATCTATGCTGACACTCAAAGTCCCGCAGCAAAGCACGACGCAACACACACCACACTTACCATCGTTTTTCACAAGAGTACAAGGAACCCCACCACATCTCGCTACCCAACATACCAAACCTCACAACAGAGAGCACACATCCTAAATAACAATACACACCTAATATATCTAACACTAAGAACTACCTCCTATAACTCCCCACTCTCCCTCTTGCATCTTCTTATTAGATCTCCGCTCTCTCGCAGGAATACTTAGCAATTCCTCCACACGAATAGCCTCCACTCAAAGATTCGTCGATAAACTTAGAGCTCTCCCTGCACCCCATATCACTAACTAAGCAGCAATACTCTACATGCTCTCGTCGCAATGTACAGACAACTTGCGCAAAAAACACACCACCAACCGACACAATACTCACCAATGACACCCTTGTGATTAGCAGACTCTACAGCCTCCAGCAATCCAAATAGACAGAAATAAATACACATATCTTAACACCGCGAAGGGACCTCTCAACTATATTTCTCTCTTATATTCTCGTCAACACTCTCACTCTCTCTCTCACGTCAAAGAAATTACATTACTCTCTCTCTCTTGAGACACCACGTAGTCCACTCTCATCAATGTGCGTATATGATTTTGATTTCACACGTCTAGATCGAGGTGGACGGACGGAAAATAGCCTCCATTTCTCAAGACTTAGAGTGGCGGATACTGTCGACGGGTTCCTTTACCATTGCTAGTAACTGCCCAATGTCTAAATAAACTCATATTCCAAAGCGATCTGAGGATGGCATGGTGTCATTGTATTCCAATCTAAGCCACCACAGCGAAACATTAACTTGTGATGCTAACAACAGGTCGTGCCTTTTGGCCACTCATGGTGTTAACAATTCATCGAGCTCAGATGTTTTGGACCTGTGGGACTATTCCTCTAAGTGGCTTTTCCACCACGCTTGACATAGGGCACCCCTTTCATCGTTGCAGATAATATGGTTGAATGCAATGATACGCCCTGCAAGTGCGATAGAACATGTAGATAATAGTTGTGTGTGCAATGATGTTTTGAGCGATCTAAGAGTCTTTTGAAACCACGATTATTATGGTTGGGTAAAACATAGGCGGCGTGTGGTGGATGCGTGTGTTACATGAACAATAATGCTGTAGAAATTCGAAGGTGATTCGGGGTTGGAGAAGAAGGTTTTACCAATTTCATAGGTCACTTCTGATGTTCTTCACTAATCAAGGCCATAATTTGATATTGAACAATGATTTTTGTGTTTGTTGATGTGAAATCTATTGCGATGTTAAGGACTGATACCTTTATATAGACTTAAGTAGAGGTTTACTAATGAATTTGGCTTGCTTGATTGAGATAAACTGCTCTCGTCGTCTGTGTAGCTGTAATGTAGACTATTTATGATAACTGTGCGAGAACGATATATGCAATAGCATCTACACATTCATTAAACCTTGATTATACTTCTTTTTTACCTTCACTTTGCAGTCCAAAAAACTAAAATAAATATAAAAAATAAAAAAAATCTTAAGGTTAGTAATTTTTATTATTTCTTACCGACATATTGTAAAATTATAGAGGTATAATTCCATGAGACTGGTATATGATAGTCTGGGTGGTGGACTGATTTAACTATTAATAAGATGTTTTATATATTGATGATTACGAAAATAACAAATGAGTGTAAGAGATGATAGGAGTGTGAGCTTGCATAAAAATAATAATATAAAGTCCAATATTATCACTTAGTGCCAAGTACATGATTCTGACTTAAGGCATCCGCATAGTCTATCTACATAGTCATTCAACAGTGTATTAGATTCTTACTATTCTCCAAGCCAGCGCCTCCAGAAATTTCACGACCACAAGACAAGGAAATGAGGCAAAGTCAAGTTGTTCAGTGATACAAAGCAAATCAGTTTCTCACACTTTTATGTGTTATTAATTTTTCTGCTTGCGCATACTTCTTATTCTATTCTATTGGATCGTATTAGTTTATGTAGGTAGGTTGTTATATTGAATTGTTATTATATATTTTAAGTATACTGGCTCTTATCAAATTTATTTTTAGTATTTAAAATCATCTACTTCCCACATTCAAATTGGATTAAAGAGTAACCAATATTTTTATATACTTTGTTAGATAAATGGATGGACAGTGGAGACATTGTACAAATTTTTGTACGTTTTTACAACGATAGTCTCTAGAAGTATATCGTATAAAATTCATGATAATTGGTTAGAAACTTAACGGATACAAGGAGTACTAACGCGATTCAATCACTGATACGCAAGAATTTATTAAGGTCTAAATAAACTATACTTTTACAAAGCAGTTATTATTGATAGTGTTTTAACCTTGATTCATATATAATCTTTATAACTAGTTTTTGTTATTACATCTCACGTAACGTTAAATAACTTTATAAATAATTGAATTTTTTTATCTAATATACTATTATATATGATACATTAGTAACAAGTATTAATTCTAATTATGAGAGAAGTATAATTTTTGAAAATTTAAATATAATTTAAGAATTAATATAGAAAATATAGAGAACTCCACACGCCTAATGAAGAGTATAATAATTGAAAAACAAATGTCTTAAGAAAGTTGCCGTTTTATGGTCTATGAAAGAAGGTGTTTGTTGCCTTTATTTCAATCATTATGTTCTTAGCTTTCTACCGTTAATCTTCCATAGCTATTACTCAATCTCTCGTTTTATTATACGAGCTTCTAAAATTATTGAACATATTTAGACAAAATTCGTTGGAAGAAGTAGTTCTCACGAGATGGAGTGACAAGAGCTAGTAGTGGGATGGAGACAGAGAATCATGAGAAGAAAGGAAAAATGGGATGGCACCATGTGAAGAGGTGAGAGAGATAGAGATAGGTATGCCTTAAAAATTAAGTATCAATAGTAATTTGAAATCATCTCGTATGATATCATGGTAGGTAGCTAATTTGGTATAATTATACGAATCAGGTTCTTTATAAATACTCTTCGTATTTTTTACTTTGCTATCAGACACTATACAATAAATTTAAATGCTACAAGAATACCATTGATAATTCTCTTTTTAAGTAGTGGCGACCCTCATCCACATTTAATAATCGCTCTGTAGGAGGCACCAAATCTTGATCATTGAGGGTTTAACATTGCGCTGTGAGCTTATTCCCTCGTTACCTTAATGTGATGATATATACATTGAACTCGAGCTATTTATTGTAAGCTAATATGCAAAAGTAAATCAGTTGCGAATAGGGATATATTTTTTTCGTTCCGAGTCATAAGGTGGATCATTTCAAATATGGTTCTCACAAATACAATCTATCAGCTCTCTCGAGAAACAGATTCAGAGTACGATGAGCGAGGATATCCGTATATTCGTACCGTGACGTGAGAATGAGGTGATCTTTCATACAAGCCTACATCCCAACACAACCAAAAGTTGAACCTAGCTGTATACGAACTACTCCATGTGTATGTATTACAAATATAACATAAAATGTATAGTCAAAATTATTGAAATTACATAATTGTATAGACTCTCTACCAAACATGTATCACATACATTAATGGTCCTATACAGTATGTTCAAAAGGTTCGTTGTAGTTCCGATACGAATGTTATCTAGTATATCGCTTTTTTCTCAAGTTTCTTAAGCGGCTGGACAATACGTCGTCACGATTCTTATAGTTAGTATACTAAGAGGATGTTCTGTAAACACTGATGTATCGGACATCTCACAATTTAGAGCTATCTTTCACACATGATAGATAGATTTTAATTGAGACATTTACATAACTACATGAAACAACCAGAAGTCCAATGAGCATCTTCTCCTGTTGATTTACGAATTTCTGTTAATCAATTCGACCATATTTACATGCCCCTGCTTTTGGGAAAGTTGACATCATGTGGTGGGATCACTAACTAGTTTCCATTCACAAACAGTGAAACTTACTTATCTCTAGAGACCATTTCTCCGTCAATATCTTTTAAACTGTTGTTTTACATCATACTTTTGTTCATACACGGCCTCTCATACTTTCCAACTTCACTACAATTTAGCATATCCATCGCAACATAGGCATGCGCTTTAGTCATGATTTAGGTTCTTGGCCCCTCAACTCTGTCTTTCCTCCACCAACTCTTTTACCAAATCAATAGACGCTCTTCATCAGCAAAGCCACCGAGATTATTCATGCATCTGGCTATTGCTTAAGTGGGAGTATCAACGATACCTATGCACATCTCAACACCTTCTCGGCTCACATTCAAGACTAATTGCATGGCATCCTGCGGGGCTCAAGCTGTTCTGAGTGCGCATCCCAGCTATATCGTGATTCTATCAGATTATTCTTGTATCGGCTGGGCTCTTGGACTTTTCGATGCATCTATTGGCTCCTCAGGACCTAATATCCAGTAGCGATCACCAACACACTAGCTCTAGGCCGATCACTGAGAGTGATAGATACTTCAACATCAAGTATGTTTGTTGTAATATCATATATAGCATACTCAACTTTTATTTTTGGATGAAAGGCAACATATAAGTTTTACATGATGGGGTTGGATAACAGTATGAATGCGCTGTTACTCTTTCTCCTTCATTATACACAAATTTCTATGACGACCGGAATACTATCTGCATAGCATCGTCAATGAACTCGGTATAATCGATGTTGGATTAGAATTTTAGCGCTCCTCCTGGCCCTACCCATAGCTCTGTGTGGTATCAAGTAGACGACAAGATCCTCCGTATGATTTAGGGCTTTGAAGGCTGATGTTAATGTGTAAGTTCAGCTCACGTATTTGTAAGCTGAGTACGGAGTGCGTCTTTCTCCGTAATCATCATCTGATTGCTAGCAGTCCGGTACACCAGGAACTATGAGTTAGACATTCTTCGAGATCATTTCTAAACATAAGGTGTAACCTAAATCGAAGCTTGATTTTAAAACTCAGACGATTATTGGATAGATCCTCAGTTGAGAGAATGGAGAGTTTATCTTTGATCCCACCGAAAAAATCATGCTTTAATTTTCTTAAACCAGAATAGCTCTACATGATCATGTCCACTTATCTACACCCAACTTGATATTCCTAATTCCTTTGTGAGAAATGAATTTGAAGATTGCATGTCATAGGCAATACAGGTCAAGTACCATCAACTCGTACCAAGAATATTAGATGATCTACCACAACGATCTACCATTCTAGTTGGAATCTAGAAATCCCCCACTTCGATCAATTCTCACACTACCTACTATCGCTCCTCCAGCCCCCCCAAGCTTCTATTTTTTGTGGATATTCCTGTGTGCATTCTTGATCTTAATGAGTCGTATAATCTTGTTCGATAATTGAATTACTCAGCTTACCAATCTAAGTACGTGCACGTTCGTTAATATAATATCTGATTACTACAGATTTGTATAATTGATCTTGTTATTTTTACTATTTTTAGGAACATATATCGTAGACTATACATATACTATTTATATTACGACTCACCATATCGATAACTTAACATGTATCAGAATGTTCGTTCCACTTTTTGCATTAATATGAATTGTATCTTATTCCCGAAGTCTATATGGGTATCTTAAAACTTATTGAATGTTCAGCAGAATTACCGAATTCTTAGTGAGACTTGCTAATTCCTACTGGGTGTATAGTCACTGCGCGAAAGGTAGTGAATCGTAAGAACCTTACACAGAACAATCCAAAGTAGATATCGCTGTATTAGTGAGTGTGATAGAGTATTCAACAGTTGAAACCTAATGACACTAAACATACTAAATTTATGAATACAAAATTTGACGTTACATCTTAATGACAACTTCGTAATAACTGTTATACTTAAGTACAGATTTTTATTTCCTAGCGAAATTAGATAATCCTCAGCTAAATAATTACCTTCATGATATGATATAATTCTACTTTGAATTAATCTCATTATCTGATACCTAGAAGTTCGTGAAGCTTGTTATAATATTCATTAAGGATGTATATATGATCAGCTATATTAGAGGTAATGTAGAGTAAAGACTACCTTTATTTGTCGACGGATTGATCGAACATTATACTAACTATAGAATGGAGATAGATAAAGATGATCGCTAAATTAGGATAAAATAGTTGTAAGGTAGTATTTTGGAGGCACATGATGGTTGGACTATCTATCGGATACTAAATTCGTGATTTTAATATATAAGATAACTTTAGGATGAATGTGAATTGAAGTGAATAATTCTTATGGACTTTAGTATTAGTTCTCATGAAATCGTTGTATTTACTAGTTAATATCTCTATGAATTTGCGACAATATCCTCTAATAATGAGTGTATATACTACCACAAAGAATTTTAAATGTTCTTCATTTTGTTATTAGATAGTAATGCAATGATATTCACAAGATAGAGTTATCCATACTATATTTATGATCGATGCGTAAGTAATCCACTTTATTTTTAACTTTTCGACCTATAGTACTTTGTCAGTCCACGTCTTACATTAGTTTCACGTCCCGACATCACCGTCACCTAATTATATGTCATCCACTTTTTTCATCTACAATAAAAAACGGAAGTCACACTTATTCGGATCAATATATATAATTTACGGACACATTTATATATAGATTAAAAGATCGCGTTTTTCTTAATATTTCAACTCGTACCAAGTTGTCATCAGCCGATACAAACAAAAGGGAAAGGGAGCTGATTTGAAATAGAATACTACTAACTATATACAATGTTCATGAAGCTTTTTTTTATTACAACATAATTATATCCTCTACAACTATGGATAATAATATATATCGCATATATATGAGATACGTAGAGTAGTACAATTATGAGAGATAGATATACATAGTATTTTGGATAAATTATTCATTCTAACCACTTATGGTTGTAATAAAATATCAACTCTTAAAGTGTGAATTGTATTTCAATAATTTTAAATTTAATACTACGATAGGCTCACATAAGTAATTAATAGATTGACAAAAGAAAAGTTATTATTATAATTTGTAACAGAATCATATGAAATTGAAAGCAGTAGCATCAATTAGATTTTTATTTAAATTTACCAACTACACGATCAACACATTATTGGAGTTAAATTAAGCAACGAGATAAATGACATTATCAACAGTTCTGGTGTTATGCTAAATAGTGTAGTCTCTGACCGCATAATATTGGACAGAGGAAATCTGGAAACGGAGTTTCTTTCCTAAAAAAACTTGAATCCTTCCAGAGAGATTATCATGTCAATGCACGGCGAATGATAATAGGCTACAAGAATGATTCTTAGAGACAGTAATATGAGATGGATAAGAATGATTGAGTAAATAATCTTATAGTTGAATATTAGTAACATTATAATTTCATAAAAATGGATTAATCCTATCTAGTAGTATACTTGTTAATAATCAAAGCTATTGTTTGTTACAAAAGAAATTACTGGTACAAAAGTAGACTATAGTGCAGTAAGCGACGAGAAAGACGAAATTGTATGTCTGGAAATTAGCATCAAAGAGATACTAAGTATACAATTACTATGATAGTTGATAATGAAAAAGATAAGATAATAAAGGATGATGTAAATTGCATGAACGTTGAAGATTACAGACTGAATAATAACAAATTGAAATCGCGAAACTCATTCAAAAATTGCATAAAATTTGAAGCTTCACATCTTTTATAAGGTCCTTAATGCCCTTCGCATGTGAATTAATGAAGTGAAGTTGCTATTGTATTTAAAGGATTATATGACTGCTTTAATTTGTCGATCAACAAATGAAATTATAGATTTCTTTGGGAGTTCAAGATTGTATCGCCCAACTGTTGACTGCTAGTTGATACATATATTATGAACGCAATCCTTACATTACTAATTATAACTAGATTAATCAAACGTCAGAGCGTGGTATACAGGTGTTATGATCTTCCCAGAGTCTATTTCGAAATCATAATCTACTTATTGTCTTATAGCTTGAGTCTGTTGAGTCCTGCGTTGATCCTAGAGTTTTGCTATGCTTCCCATGTGATAAGAATATTAATGAGAGTTCAATATGCATATTCTGTAGAACAAGTTTATGTCACTCCCTATATATATAGTTATGTCATATAACTGCATGTATTTACTTTTCCGGATTCTTTGTAATATTCAGACGAGTACACCCATAAAGGTGGTGTTATTATAATGTTTTAAATTTTTCATTTAAAAAAATATAATTGCAAGATAGTAAGGTAAATATATTAGTATAATATATCAAGTCGAGAGAAGTAATACAAATAAAATACATTTTTAAACACGATGATGGATATGTAAATGACATGATGTTCCAAATGGTTAGAAAAAGTACGCAAGACAGTATTCATAGTTTTGGACAATTACTTTATAAATTAACCTAGTATGGATTAGATTAAGTAAAATAAATACGATGATATAGTTAGAGAGTTATGTCATGATATAAATATTAAGATAACCTCATATGCAGTTATACAATGGAGTATCTACAAGAATAACTAGTCTGTGAAGTTATTTATTATTTTTAAATGCCAAGTATTTGACGATAGCGGGACGGCAGCGGGCATACGGTTGGTTTATGAACTAATATGATTCGGCATCTGAAATCCTGCCACTTAGTGTCATCCCGTATATTGGTCAAATCGATCACGTGGCAATAATAATTTCTACCAGTTTTTTAATATTAAATCCCGATACCCAAAAACGCAACGGAATCATATGATCCATAGACTGTGATAGTCACTCAATTACTTAGATTTGTTTGGATTTTCTACTTATAGTAGTAAGGTAATCGCTGCCGAAGCATTGGGGAGGACTGAACGAATGTCGGTCTACTGCTCTTCGTAAGCGCTAGGCTTTCTGAGATTTTGAGTGATGGTGTTCTCTTTAACATAACTCCAAAACAATCTAAGTGAATAATCACACAAATTTTTACGATCCGTAGTTCTTAGTCTTTTATCTTCTAACTAACATTTTATCTTCTAGCCTTGGTAGAGAAACTAAATTTATCTCTAATTACATAATACAATTACATTTATAAGAGGTAATCGGATCGGAATTATTCATAATAAGGATTATATTCATCTCACGTGTATACTGATAGGTGAAGGCACTCATAACACTATTTCATAAGCAAGTGACTAGAGTATCAGCTTACGTAGAAGCGGTAGAGAATGCTATCGTTGATGATGTCCGTAATTTTTACCGGTACTCATACTGACATCTCCGAAAATATTAACGCAAACTCTATAAAATTGATTTAGGTAGCGTGATTTGGAACATTGAACGACCTTTTTCACGCTATTCTTCATACCCAGAATGTATGCTTTTCCTAACATTTTTAGTAGCCACTGCCTGCAACATCTAATATTCGATAACTCTGATTTATCTTGGCACTTATATTTTCATAACCACTAAAAATAAAAGTTCTTTCCTAATTTAATATTTAAATTTTTATGAATGTGTATATCATGCGTCAATCATGTAATTATACTATGATAAATTTATAACTATATATCTGTTACACTTATTGAAATTCTCTTTATTTGACTATCTCATCTACGAGCAACACGAGTATAATTATAAAAGCATTACATAAAAATTTACAATAATTAAGAATAAACTTGTGTCACAGCTCACACCATTATTTGATAGAATATAAATTTGACAATAATATATCATRCATGATACATGCATGCTAAGTATTATATACATACGAGTAATTTAAATCATATAAATTACTTGTATTAAATTAAAGAGTATAAGATAGTAAGGCAAGCAAGGAAGCATAGGTAGGTCATAGGTGCACATCATCTGTACTAAAATAAACCTTAAAACAAGGAATAATGGGGAGTTGGCTTAGAGGGTAGTACTCCCTTGACCCAGAAGTCAAAGGTTCGATTCCTGACCCACCTTTAATTTATGCTTGTGTTTCGAGGAGGATCGGAAGTAATAATAATATAGGTGGGATAAGAAATGAAATCTAGTCAAAGAGTATAATACTCTGTAACAAAAAGAAATGTATTGAAGGCTAAAAAAGATAATACAAGTGCTTTATATCAATTTTGGTTCATGTCATAAGATGTGATAAAGTTTTACGCTGGTTGTCACTAACATATCGCAACCCTCCTCCTTTATTCAGACTTGAGACTGACAGTAGGAAACCCACTGGCGAAGTTAAAATTTTATTTGATTATGAATATATTTGTATTTATGGAGGGGACACCATCTTGTTCTCCCACATATTTAATAGCGATAGAGATAAAGACATAAATTAAATTTTCATAATATCAAACTCTTTTGATAATTTGGCTTGTGAATTCATTATTTAATTAACCCCTAAAATATCAAATTGGGAAAAAAAATWAGGATTTTGATTTTGATGATGATCTATAATGATGTGGATGATTTTGATGATCTTGTGATGTTGATGATTCGATTGTGTTAGTTGCTATATATGTTTTAATTTCCTCGTTTTCTAAACGAGAGAGTATTATATACACACGAGAGCAAACTAGGATGAGTACTATATACTAGTATATAAATGGTAGCACGTCCTTAACATTCAATATATTCACACAACAAACTAACAAAAAATCACTGTTTGATATCAAATTATGGCCTTGATTAAGAAGAACATCAAAGTNTTGAATTGAATGGTATGAGAATGTCAACCCCAAAAGGATGGATTGATAATCCATTATTTTTTAAAAGTTATTTGAATTGGTTCATCCAAAGATATGAATTTTGATATTATTGTTAATGACTTAGGTCGGAAAGAAATCTCAAACTTTAGGCGGAGATGGATATGAGATTGAACAGGATGAGAATTGAGAATCCATCGGGTATGCCATTCCATACCCAAATGACACCAACCAAATAACTTTGCTTCATTAAAAAAATCAAATCCACTCTATTCCAACATTAAAACTTGAACCAAACATGCCTTAAATAGAGCTTAGGTAGTTAGGTAGCATTGAGTCAAGTGTCGAGAAAAAATGATTTTGAGCTCGAATTTAAARCACCAATTTTAATATTTACATGAGAATGGGTACAACACGTATATTTGGAGAAGTAACAATATCATCCATTCATCCCCAATGTAAGGATGAATTATGGAACAGTATCCATCGGAGGATAAACCTATAAATTCTAAGGGAGATGTTGGGCCCATTTTTGGTGCTATGGTCCAAATCAAGCATACGCCTAATTCAAGGAGTAAAAGACTTCTTTTACTTTGAGCATGTTGTACGTGACAATTGTAATCGTAAAAAATATTGAACAAGTGAAGAGGATAACTTCCAATTCCTAAAATCCAGCAAGACGTCAAAGCACTACCCCTACTTTTTGGGCATGACTAAGAGCATATTCAGTGAAGCAACAACCTATTTTACTATGTATAAATACTAGCATATGTATTCAATTACGGGACACAGAATATCTCAATTATCAAGAACATTTCTATTGTACGAGCAGTTTTACTCATAGCAATAATAATCTTTTTTTCTTATTGTTTTTAGTCCAATTGATTGAATTACCCACAAATCATCTACTTTAATTGTTTTCTACCAAGTACCTAAATTTTGCTCGAATAAGAGACATYTGATTTCTTTTGTRAAAATTTAGGTTTAAATGTCAATGAATTTAAAAGTAGGATGCTTTCCACTCTTAAATTCCTGACACATCCCATAAGCACAATAACTCACCACAAGCTAGGACTCAATCATTCAATCAAGACCCATGTGACATTGGCGAAATCATGGACAACTAATAACATGTGTAAGAGTATGTCGAGTCCATGCATAAACCATATGGAATTATAAGTGTTGTCCCACGTTGAAATTMAGGATATGTATTGTGATCATAAATTTCACATTTGAACAAATCAAAAGGTTCTATTACCTTATAAGGTTACACRCACTAATCCCTTCATTATCATGTGATTTTGAGGTGAAATTTAATTGGACTTGTGAGCTGTGAGGTAGACTTGCACTCCTTGTGCTAGTGTCAATATTTCACATGGTGTTGGAGTCTAGGTTTAATTTGACATGGTATCGATTCTGTGAGCAAATTAACGTTACATACAAAGCATTATTGTTGGATTTTTCTTCGGTGGTTCATGGAGAAAATGACCATCGAAGTAAACGAAAGTCAAATAAATCTCAACCTTTCATCTTGCCATATAAGTATTYTGATCTGTATAGTCACATTTACATGGTCATTCACCCATTTACATAGTCATATATTATGTTCTTTTTTGTTTT